>CM066032.1:816263481-816524166 GCA_033557465.1 Ichthyophis bannanicus | reverse complement strand
ATCAACACACCATGCATGGGGTTACATGGTGCTCATGAGCTGTCCAATATCGCTGGTCAGTGTTTGCAGGGCGTTGGGGAGTACCTGACGCAGGTGTTGGGATGTCCTCTATTTGGTATTGCGACTGTACATAGTTACGCCTGGTTTGTTCCCAGATATTTTGGCGTGTTGGAACATGTACATTTCTTGTCATTTAATAGCTGGGTGTGGTCCTATGAGGGCCATATGACCGCTGGGCTCCATTATACATGCACAGTGTGTAGTCAATCGTGGTTGTCCTTGCAGTTGCTGTGTAGTACTGTTTGACCACCCCTTCACAGGCCCAGACTTGTCAGCCCATTCCCCACCTTTCCTAGAATCCATTGCTGTCAGCATTGTCCCATGACAGTTAGACACACATACAGTGGGTGTATCCCACATTCTCGTGTTACAGACAATGATCACTTTGTGTAAGCATATGCCACAATGTCACGGGGCAGGGACTCACCCCATGTGTTCCCACATCCAGCCCAATGCATAACCTTCTTTGCCATCTTTGGCCCTACGCTACAACCATTTGGACGTGTGGTCAGGCACGAAACCATACCTTCCCCATGTCATCATGGAGGGCCACATCTAGTTGCTACTAAGGCATGTTCATGAGATACGCCATTCCAATACATCCCCTGCAATCCCGGCCCGAAGTTGCTGTCCTCTTTGTTTGTGGTACAGTATCCTGTGTGTTATGGCAGGGATCCTGGCACACACAGCAGCCACACACGCACTGTTTTCATACACCAATGTAACAGATGTGTCCGTGGAACAACAGTTGGTCATCTGTGACATTGTGTGTTGTGAACATAAACGACTCTACAACCACTTGAATGGGGTGCACAGGGGGCTTTTTCCCATTTTGTTGCCAACCACTGTGCTAACGGTCTAACGCTGCCATCGTTAATTATCACACAATGTGGCCATGTGGTTAGGGTTGGGGGGGGTGGGGATATCCGCCTCCCTGTTCAGGGTGGTTATCCTGTATGTCTTGACTGTCCAAGACCAGGTGGGACCCTCCCCTGGCGTAATCCCCTGGCGTATGTTGATACTTGAATGATATCAGCCCTCATGTCCCCTGTGTTGCAATCTCATTTTTCGACTGTGTGGCAGACTGAGTGGTACCATGTCCCTGAGTCCCATTGTGCCCCAACCCCTCGGACAGGCCATGTCCAGCCCCCCAGTGGGTCTAGAACCGTTAGGGTGTGACTACTTTCCAGTTTTTGGACATGCTGGCACCGCCACCTTGCAATCTCACATTACTGGACTCTGAGTCCACTATTACGAATCCCATTCTTACTTGATTTCAACATTGGCACCTTAGAGGGGATTGCACATACGAGATGTTGTCCCTTGTGGCTTTTTCATAGGGTAAGCCATGCAGTGTTGGATACACAGGCGCCGATACTTGTCTTGTCTTGTTTACCAAAGTTCGTTACCAATGTGTCGCCCAAACACAATAGACATCTGCATTGAGGGTCCATATGCCCATGCTGTGCGCCAAAAAATTGTGTGTGCCAATGACACAATATGTGGTCCTGGGGGTTGTCTTGTACCCTGGTGGACTAGGGATGGCTGCAGGCCCGTGTCTTTGCCACATCAATCTGTGTGCTAGTGACACCTGCTATGCCTTTGCAGTTGTCATGGTACACATCCCATGCCCCAATGCTAAACACGTGGTGTTATGACGCATGTGCCGACTCCCCACTGGTATAGTGGTTATTGACTCCCTTTGTTGGGCCTGGTGGTAACACCAGAGCTGTTGTCACCAACTGGCATTTGTCAGTGCCACTGCCAGGGCATCCCTATGTTGTGGGGTTTATGTCCCCTCTGGGAACATGCCACAATATGTTGGTTTAGATGTGATCCACACGACACATGGTGAAACCTGGGGAAATGACTACCAACACAGCCACATTGTGGGGTGGGGGGTGTTTGCGCATGGCTGGCGTCTCGGCCAAACCACACCCCTGGATGCCATCCCACTGGTCCAATCATGGTGACAGGTCACATGTGGGGCCTTGGCAGTCAGCACACTAGGCATGGCTGACAGTGACCACTGAGTGTTTGGAACTCGTGGAGCATGTCCTCCAGCAAATGGTGTGTTATCCATGCTAATGGCATGTTTTGGGCCTATGCATACATAGAAGAGCAACGTACTTGGGTAATTCTCAGTGTTCCCCTGGTGGTGTCTTTGAATCATGTCAACACAGCTACTAGTGCTGGGATATCAGATACACCAGTGTCACAGTTATTGGGGCCCTCAGCAGAGACACACACAGGGGTTGCTTTCCCATACAGGTGTAGTGCACTTATACGGACACAGAGATGACATTTTTCCGTGACATTATGCACTGGGGAGCAGCAATTGGGCTTTTCAACAGGGCAGACCACATGAGCTGTGGGGTACTCCCATAGGCTTTTATGGTGGATGGGGGGGAGCAGTCGCATGCTGTCTTGCACACTGCATCACAGACAGATATGGGTCAGTGCCCTCATGCCTATTCCAGGTGAATATCTGTCCCCAGTGCCACATACATGCCTCAATGTGGGTGTGGACATGTGTGCAGCGACACCTATGAGCAATGTCCATGTCTCCCTAAATGCATGGGGACGTCTCCCTTTGGCACCCTTGACAGACATGGCATTGGCATGGCACATTTGTTTGGCCAATGTGGATGTCCATGGGAGGCCTTTAGCCCAGTAGGTATTACATTAGATACATGTGGGGTCACATTAACTGTACTGTCATGCAATCCAAACGCAATGGCACCCAGATGTAACGGTAAACATTTTTGTGTTCACATACATGTGACATTGAGTGGTTTGCCCTAAGCACCGTGGCAGGGGGCAGGTCCATGACACATGGATATCTAGATGGCCATGGATGTAATTACCTGACCGCAACAGCATGAGTTGTTGTGTCCTGTATGTCATAGGGCTACTGATAGCTACATCAGACGTACCTTGACGACTGTGAGACACAGCATAATGGCGATGGTGGACATGCATCTGTCACCTTCCAGCTTCTCGGGTGGTTTTATGTTCCTCTGACGTGTGTCCCTGAGGGTTCTATGAGATTGCGTGCACACACTACGTACAATGACACATTACACGGATATGTGCTGTTTCGGCCCCTGTACATTTGTGGATGATAGGCTGTAGTGTGCAACCTGGATGTGTGTCTGGAACCCCCCAGAGGCAGCTGTGAGGTACATGTAGACAAAGGGTCATTGTGCCTGTAGGCTTTGTGTAGGTAAACCTCAATTCTGCATACATAGCTGTGCACATGTCCCTCTCGCAAGGGTTTGGGGCTTCCATCTCGAGGCTACTGTGTGAGAGCTTTTGTGAACGCACAACCATATCAGCATCTACCATAACATTGTCCATACATGTACAGTGGCGTGTTGGACTATGTGCCACAAAGGGCAGGTGTGAGTTGCAACCAGACCACTATACCCTAGGTGACATATGGGACTGAGATAACCTCCGTTACAATAAGCTATTAGCCACCACGGTATTGGGTGTCCTACGGCATATCATCAGCAAGATACAGCATTGCAACATGGTGACACCCTGGACGCCAGATGCATGTATCAGGCCTGCATGAGGTACAGATAATTGACTGAACACCAACCTCACACTGCACCATATCACCAGGGTGACTGTTGCATACTGTGATGGGCTGGACAGACAACTGGGGATTGGTGGATGTGTTAGCCTACACTGTCACATGCATACCTATCTCCATGGTGGCAGACAACCCACTTGGATGGCCTCTCTGCACTCCTGGAGTTAGGGAGGAGGGTTTCAAACTACATTAGGACACACAACCATAGGCCCAGGGTGATAGGGGACCCACTTGGATGGCCTCTCTGCACTCCTGGAGTTAGGGAGGAGGGTTCAAACTACATTAGGACACACACCCATAGCTCCAGGGTGATAGAGAGCCCACTTGGATGGCCTCTCTGCACTCCTGGAGTTAGGGAGGAGGGTTCAAACTACATTAGGACACAGATCCATATCTCCAGGGTGATAGAGAGCCCACTTGGATGGCCTCTCTGCACTCCTGGAGTTAGGGAGGAGGGTTCAAACTACATTAGGACACACAACCATAGGCCCAGGGTGATAGGGGACCCACTTGGATGGCCTCTCTGCACTCCTGGAGTTAGGGAGGAGGGTTCAAACTACATTAGGACACAGATCCATAGCTCCAAGGTGATAGAGAGCCCACTTGGATGGCCTCTCTGCACTCCTGGAGTTAGGGAGGAGGTTTCAAACTACATTAGGTCACAGATCCATAGCTCCATGGTGATAGAGAGCCCACTTGGATGGCCTCTCTGCACTCCTGGAGTTAGGGAGGAGGGTTCAAACTACATTAGGACACACAACCATAGGCCCAGGGTGATAGGGGACCCACTTGGATGGCCTCTCTGCACTCCTGGAGTTAGGGAGGAGGGTTCAAACTACATTAGGACACAGATCCATAGCTCCAGGGTGATAGAGAGCCCACTTGGATGGCCTCTCTGCACTCCTGGAGTTAGGGAGGAGGGTTCAAACTACATTAGGACACAGATCCATAGCTCCAGGGTGATAGAGAGCCCACTGGATGGCCTCTCTGCACTCCTGGAGTTAGGGAGGGGGGTTCAAACTACATTAGGACACAGACCATAGGCCCAGGGTGATAGGGACCCACTTGGATGGCCTCTCTGCCCTCCTGGAGTTAGGGAGGAGGGTTCACACTACCTTAGGTCACAGATCCATAGCTCCAAGGTGATAGAGAGCCCACTTGGATGGCCTCTCTGCACTCCTGGAGTTAGGGAGGAGGGTTCAAACTACATTAGGTCACAGATCCATAGCTCCATGGTGATAGAGAGCCCACTTGGATGGCCTCTCTGCACTCCTGGAGTTAGGGAGGAGGGTTCAAACTACATTAGGACACACAACCATATGCCCAGGGTGATAGGGGACCCACTTGGATGGCCTCTCTGCACTCCTGGAGTTAGGGAGGAGGGTTCAAACTACATTAGGACACAGATCCATAGCTCCAGGGTGATAGAGAGCCCACTTGGATGGCCTCTCTGCACTCCTGGAGTTAGGGAGGAGGGTTCAAACTACATTAGGACACAGATCCATAGCTCCAGGGTGATAGAGAGCCCACTTGGATGGCCTCTCTGCACTCCTGGAGGTAGGGAGGAGGGTTCAAACTACATTAGGACACAGATCCATAGCTCCAGGGTGATCGAGAGCCCACTTGGATGGCCTCTCTGCACTCCTGGAGTTAGGGAGGAGGGTTCAAACTACATTAGGACACAGATCCATAGCTCCAGGGTGATAGAGAGCCCACTTGGATGGCCTCTCTGCACTCCTGGAGTTAGGGAGGAGGGTTCAAACTACATTAGGACACACAACAATAGGCCCAGGGTGATAGGGGACCCACTAGGATGGCCTCTCTGCACTCCTGGAGTTAGGGAGGAGGGTTCAAACTACATAAGGACACAGATCCATAGCTCCAGGGTGATAGAGGGCCCACTTGGATGGCCTCTCTGCACTCCTGGAGTTAGGGAGGAGGGTTCAAGCTACATTAGGACACAAATCCATAGCTCCAGGGTGATAGAGAGCCCACTTGGATGGCCTCTCTGCACTCCTGGAGTTAGGGAGGAGGGTTCAAACTACATTAGGACCCAGATCCATAGCTCCAGGGTGATAGAGCGCCCACTTGGATGGCCTCTCTGCACTCCTGGAGTTAGGGAGGAGGGTTCAAACTACATTAGGACACACAACCATAGGCCCAGGGTGATAGGGGACCCACTTGGATGGCCTCTCTGCACTCCTGTAGTTAGGGAGGAGGGTTCAAACTACATTAGGACACAGATCCATAGCTCCAGGGTGATAGAGAGCCCACTTGGATGGCCTCTCTGCACTCCTGGAGTTAGGGAGGAGGGTTCAAACTACATTAGGACACACAACCATCGGCCCAGGGTGATAGGGGACCCACTTGAATGGCCTCTCTGCACTCCTGGAGTTAGGGAGGAGGGTTCAAACTACATTAGGACACAGATCCATAGCTCCAGGGTGATAGAGAGCCCACTTGGATGGCCTCTCTGCACTCCTGGAGTTAGGGAGGAGGGTTCAAACTACATTAGGACACAGAACCATAGCACCAGGGTGATAGAGAGCCACTTGGATGGCCTCTCTGCACTCCTGGAGTTAGGGAGGAGGGTTCAAACTACATTAGGACACACAACCATAGGCCCAGGGTGATAGGGGACCCACTTGGATGGCCTCTCTGCACTCCTGGAGTTAGGGAGGAGGTTTCAAACTACATTAGGACACACAACCATAGGCCCAGGGTGATAGGGGACCCCACTTGGATGGCCTCTCTGCACTCCTGGAGTTAGGGAGGAGGGTTCAAACTACATTAGGACACACAACCATAGGCCCAGGGTGATAGGGGACCCACTTGGATGGCCTCTCTGCACTCCTGGAGGTAGGGAGGAGGGTTCAAACTACATTAGGACACAGATCCATAGCTCCAAGGTGATAGAGAGCCCACTTGGATGGCCTCTCTGCACTCCTGGAGTTAGGGAGGAGGGTTCAAACTACATTAGGTCACAGATCCATAGCTCCATGGTGATAGAGAGCCCACTTGGATGGCCTCTCTGCACTCCTGGAGTTAGGGAGGAGGGTTCAAACTACATTAGGACACAGATCCATAGCTCCAGGGTGATAGTGTTCCCACTTGGATGGCCTCTCTGCACTCCTGGAGTTAGGGAGGAGGGTTCAAACTACATTAGGACACACAACCATAGGCCCAGGGTGATAGGGGACCCACTTGGATGGCCTCTCTGCACTCCTGGAGTTAGGGAGGAGGGTTCAAACTACATTAGGACACAGATCCATAGCACCAGGGTGATAGAGGGCCCACTTGGATGGCCTCTCTGCACTCCTGGAGTTAGGGAGGAGGGTTCAAGCTACATTAAGACACAGATCCATAGCTCCAGGGTGATAGAGAGCCCACTTGGATGGCCTCTCTGCACTCCTGGAGTTAGGGAGGAGGGTTCAAACTACATTAGGACACAGATCCATAGCTCCAGGGTGATAGAGAGCCCACTTGGATGGCCTCTCTGCACTCCTGGAGTTAGGGAGGAGGGTTTCAAACTACATTAGGACACAGATCCATAGCTCCAGGGTGATAGAGAGCCCACTTGGATGGCCTCCTCTGCACTCCTGGAGTTAGGGAGGAGGGTTCAAACTACATTAGGACACACAACCATAGGCCCAGGGTGATAGGGGACCCACTTGGATGGCCTCTCTGCACTCCTGGAGTTAGGGAGGAGGGTTCAAACTACATTAGGACACAACCATAGGCCCAGGGTGATAGGGGACCCACTTGGATGGCCTCTCTGCACTCCTGGAGTTAGGGAGGAGGGTTCAAACTACATTTGGACACAGATCCATAGCTCCATGGTGATAGAGAGCCCACTTGGATGGCCTCTCTGCACTCCTGGAGTTAGGGAGGAGGGTTCAAACTACATTAGGACACAGATCCATAGCTCCAGGGTGATAGAGAGCCCACTTGGATGGCCTCTCTGCACTCCTGGAGTTAGGGAGGAGGGTTCAAACTACATTAGGACACACAACCATAGGCCCAGGGTGATAGGGGACCCACTTGGATGGCCTCTCTGCACTCCTGGAGTTAGGGAGGAGGGTTCAAACTACATTAGGACACAGATCCATAGGCCCAGGGTGATAGAGAGCCCACTTGGATGGCCTCTCTGACCTCCTGGAGATATGGGTTATGTTTCATAGTACATGAGGACGCAGATCTATATCTCCAGGTTGCCAGGGCACACTTTGAGTGGCTCTCTGTAGCCCTGAGGGGAGGGGAATGTATTATACCACATTTGTAAACAACCCCTGGCCACCTGTGTGCGTCAGGGCCTTTGTGCTGAAGGTTCCACGACCCCTGATGGTTGCCCCTATGTGTTACCCTCCAGATGCAGATACCTCCATCAGCACATGGTGATTCTAGACACTCCTTAGGCTGATGGTTGGCCTAGCTGTGTTACAGTGGTCTGTAGTACATCAATGCCAGCAGCTGTCATGAGGCCATGGGGTCATCATGCCCTCTGTGGGCACATGGATCTGATCATGGCTACATTGGCAAACACTCAGATGTGGTACACAATGCATCTGGCATGTGGTTTCCATACTACACGTACTTTATCTAGCCTACTTACACACAACAGCATGGACAGCTGACATTAACCCTGTCTGTGTATATGGTTTGTGACCTGTGGCCATTCACTTACCTCACGTGGGTGGTCTGCCTCACGGTTAAAGCGCCTGGTCACCCTCTCCCAGGCCCTCAGCACCTTCCCCATGTTTATCCTCCTGGAGGGCCCTGGGAAAAGGATGTTTTGTTTCGGGCCAATAAGGGAGGCCAGGAGGCACAGCTCCCTGTAGCTGAAGGCGGGCTTCCTGCTCCTTGACGCCATTTTGTTTGTGGGCGTGTAGACGCGCGAACGCTAACGACGCCACTTCCGCATTTGCGCGTATCGGAGCAAGCACGTGCGTGCCGCATGGCTGCGGCCCTCATAACTGCTTGCCCATGCGTTCCGCATTGCTGCGCTCCTGAAAAGTGCAAATATTAGCGGCACGCATCATTCATACACATGTTTTACATTTATTAATACAAATAGGTTTCATGTTGTTTGCATGCTCACATAGCTACAAGGTATCTCTCATCTCCCTATAACATAATTTAATGATTCTGAATATTACTTGTTCACACAATGTGGTCTTGAACCTCTGGACACATATGCACTGATTCCAAGGCCATTGTCAGATGAGGTGTGCTATGTGTGTCACATAGCAGATAGTGATCTGCCACTGATAGCAATGGGTGCAAACAAACCATCAGCGTCAGGGGTCAAGCAACCTGGTGATATGGCATGATGTGTGTTAGTTGGCTCTGTTCTGTGTTGACTCACCATGTACAGACATCAATGATTTGGTGGTTGCCATAGGTGTTTTGCGGGGGTTCATATGTGTGCATTACACAGGAAAAATAGGTTGCGTGTTAGACATTAGGGGGCAATGTGGACAGCATGTCACCACAATCCACATTACAATTTGGTAGATCTGCTGGCATACAGTCCTGGGGGCTGAGATATAGCGCAATGGTGGATACATTGGCTGCTTAACGAGGCATCATGGCTTACATCTTCCTTTTGCGCTCTGGAGTGCCTGTCTCAGGCAGCTCACATTATCATACGTTGTAACACCATTGGCCATGGTGCTTTCCATCTACATCTATGCTGTGCACAGCATATATTTTCATACTTTGCAACATTATTACTTGCCCCAGAGCCCTTTCTACATTACAGAGGTGCTGCTGGTGGCAAGACACTCACACTGCTGCAGACATCATATGTCATACACCATTCTCACTGATGGAGCACCACAACCCTGGTAACAACAACACACTGTCTGCATGATTGCCTCTTTGGCCAGCCAGGCATCTGTTCTTATCAATCTAGCTGTGGCCCACACCTAACCTTGCTGCATGGGGAGCCAGAGGTTGCATACGTCCATATACAGTGAGGTTATTGGTGGGTGCAGCCAATGACATGTCCATGACTGTGGAGTACTGGTGGTTGTTGTGAGATCCTCACAGTGCTGTCAGCAGCAGGTACCCCACAGACCACCTTATAGGGTCTACCTGGGTTAATGCACTGTGATGGTGTTTAAGTTGCCAGTACTTGAGGACATTACCCACGTTCCACACCTGAGAGCCCCCATGGACCTTGTAAAAACAAATTTAACTAATGTGACACTGCCTTGTTCAATGTATGTTTATTTTCAGAACGTTTCCCCACACTACTGCTGACTGGTGGAGTCTATGGGCCAAAGTCAGGATATATAAAATACTTTCCTTGTAGAACCACATTTAGAATGTGAAACTAACAACCTTTTGCTCCTGAGGCATTGCAGTCACCACTGGACTACAGCTCTGGGGTTGTGATGAGACTATCTGGCTGTCTGCAATATGACCTAGGCAGACTTTGTGCTGCAGTTAACAGGGTAACGTCAGTCCACTCACCCCCATGATGCACTGCACATGCAAAGCAGCAGTCTACTAATGGTCCAACGATAGGGTGTGCAACCACACAGCACCTGGACATAGTTTTGTGGACAGACCTTCTGTGTTGCAGGTACAGAGTGGGTACAGAACCTCACAGTGTGTGTGGCTTTTAATCACCCTGAGTGTGAGGTGAGACACACAGCACCTGTCCTGGCTGAGAGGGCCAAGAACATCAGATCAGCTTGTCAGACGATGTCTGATAGGTTGATGCATACAGTTCTCCTTCAGGCATCTGTATCTCCCTGATCCATCTGGGCCTTGTGGGCTACAATGCTCACCCAAGGGTGCATCTCCTTTGTGAGAGTCCTGCCCTTCATAATATATGTGAAGGGGTAAGGGAGATTTCTGGCCACATTGGCTATATGTGTCTGACCACCTGCACTTTCCTGTCAAACACACTTTGCACAATATTACAATATGCACATTCTGTAGCCCAACTACGGTGCTAGCAGTTGCCAGCAACCTCATTCCGCCTGTCGTACCCCTATATATACACACGACCCATAAAAATCACAGAGGAGAACTACTGTATGGCAATATGTTGTAACCTAGCCATGGCGTGGTCACTGATCATTCGTGGTGAGGGTTGCCTCCTCACCGTACATGCTATGGGCACCATGTTTGTGGAGGTGATAGCAAGGCACAACATGGTCCTAGGCATGCACATTTGCCCTGTGTAGCTGCATCCTGCTCCTGCCACCCTGTGTGTTCTATACCCAGAGTACTTTGCTCCTCATTATGCACATTTGCAGACCAATACTGGCAACGGTGCTATCATTGTGGGCTGTGGGAGGTGTTGGCAGCCAGCACACACTGGATCAACAGACACACACTCCCTACACCTAGGACAGCGGTGAGACGATGTACGGTTATTTAGGAGCAGAGACCAACGCAACAGTAATGGGCACACTGGGGGTATGGCAACGTTGGGGTACATTTGTTGTGATATGTTCCAGGCTGACAATCTCTGGAGGGCACCTGACCTGACACACATTGTACATACATCTGAGACGTTGGTATGTTACAGCTCGATGATCTGCTTGTGCTTCGCATAGACATTTCTAACAGTCACTGCTCATACCAGGCTTCTGATATGCGTGTGAGGTATCGCCATGTGTAGTGTGTGATTGGTAATGTCTGCACATGCTAGTTATTGGAGGGGCACACAGGGCCCGACATCCTGCCACTGCATTGGTCATCAGATATTGGGGCCTGCAGGTGCAGCTGTTTCTGGCCCTGTTGCCCACTGCTGTAGGCCATATTTTCAGAAAACCCAGGCAATATGGCACACACACTGGTCAGGTTTTCATGATGTCCGTGATGAATATGCCTCTCAGACAGATGCATACCATGGTGGTGTTCAATTAACTTGCAGCACACGCATCTTTATTGGATACATCAGCGAACATGGGTGTTCTTTGTGCCTGCATGGCTGCATTTGGGGGACTGTACTGTGGGCGAGGCATATGTTTATGTGGTGTGTGCTGTTTATTGTAAAATAAGTTGTCTTTTCCAACGCTTCTGTCATCAGCAGGGGAATTGCAGTCTTTAATAGCAGGTTTTGTGCATGTGAAAGAAAATGGGGGGTGGGATGGCAGGTGCCCCAGCTGAGATTTGAACCTAGGGCCTTCTGCTCTTGGGGCACTTGCTATGTGTACTGCACCACCGTCTTAGCACAGCAACAGCTCATTCCCGGGGGAGTCCATGGCTGTTTGTCACACAGTGCCTGTCTGGTGGATTGGACTGCAGCCACATGAGGGTAGCTAGGCCAGCATCTGCTGTGGTGCAGCAGCCACTGCCCCCTCTGCCAGCAGTAGGCGTACACCACCATGATAAAGAGGCGTTATATTGGGGACAGCATCACAGCTAACTGACATGTGGCCCTCCGGTACTGCATTGTGTGTACTCTGCTGTAGGTGTTGGACATTTCTGAGGGCTATGAGCTACTTATGGTAAAATAACAATCCTCAGAAAAAACTTTTCTTCTCTGCAGGTGTGGGTTTTATTCCCAATAACGGTTTACTGGTGGATAAAATATGTGCACTGTGTTGCCGATGGCCCCAGCTGGGAGTTGAACTTGTTATCTTTGTCTTCACAACACACTGGCTGTGTCCCCTGCACCACCATGCAGACACTGAGTCAATGTAGACCCTGCAAATAGCATGTCTGTTTGTCCTAGCGGCCCTTTCTGTTATGGGCCAGTGCACCCACGTGTCAGGGTCTCTGGCTCCATCTTCTCTGGCCACCTGCCACTGACCCCACTGATACCAGTACACCTCGGCTAACATGCTGCAGGCCCTGTTAGTGCTGGTGCCACTCAGTTGTTGAACATCCACTGTGCATGTATGCAACTACCTATGCTGTGCATTATGGGTTTGGGGTGACTACCTAGGGGAAAAGATCCATTGGTGTGGGGACACATGCTCTCTCCTTCAGCAATGTTGACTCATGCACATGTTATGCTGCATGAGCCAGAAACCCTTCCAACATGCCTATCTTTTAGCCCTGCCTTTCTTGTGAGTGTATGTTGATGTTTCACATTGCTGTGACCATTACCAGGGTTGGTCGTCTTGTGTGGTACAATCAAGTGGTTTAACAGTCCTATGCGACACAACAGTCCTGGGAACAGTACAGGCATGGATATGTTACACATAGCTGGTGGGGGTCACCCACCCAGGATGTACACACTGTCATACAACAGACCTGCTGCACACATGACCCACATCTGCATGATTGTCATGTGGTGCTCAATGGGCAAAATGTGCTGAACATATACATCCATATTTCACTGTGTTCAATGATGACATTAGATAGCTGTGTACCATGTCCCCAGGTGTGGGGTGGCATTGGTGACATCTGCAACTGCTACTATTGGCGGTTACAGGCAGGGCCCAATGTCCTGCCTTTCCAGGATGCATTGTCCAATGCAGCCTGTGGGCGTGGGTGTGTCAGGGCCTGTTGGCTGGTGCTTTTCATCAGGCATTCCCACATCATCTCATGGTGTGGCTGACACTGTTGTAGTTTTATGCTGTCCCTCCTGGATATGCATGTGCTACATCTGCATGACATGAGGGTGGTACATAGATATGCAGCACAGTCATTTGTATTAGAGGCAGCATGGAACCTGACTGTTGTGTGGTCGTCCAAAACTGTATTTGGGATACTCTGCTCTAGGTGATCGCCCTGTTCATGGTGTGTGTGGTTGTGATGGTAAATGTTGGGGGTTTTACTGAGGCCACTGTCCTCTGCCTTAAAGGTTTTGCTTACTACCATGGTTTATTGTTGAGTAAAATATGTGCTCATGATTGGCAATATCCCCAGCCGAACTTTGAACCTGTGACCTTCTGTTGTTTCATACACTTTCTGTGTACACTGCACCACTGTGTATCTACAGCTTGGCGGAGTTCCCTGGGACGTCCATGACTGTACATCCAACAGGGGCTGTCTGTCACTAGTGGACGGTGACAGCCTGCACCTCGCTAGTCAAATGTATGCTGTGGCTGGCAGCCACTTCCCTCTCCACCATCTGTACAGTCCCACCAACATGCTAGCATGTCCTTATCTTAGCATAAGCATATGTCCTAATTGAGTGGAGCCACTCCAGGACTGCATTTGGGCAACTCGGATGTGGCTGATGCCCATTGTTCTGATGTGTGTGCGGTGTGGAGTATAAGAAGGATGTTTGCAACATGCTAATGTTCTCTGCAAAACAAGGGGTGTCTTCCATATCTCTGATTAGTGGTGGAGAACATATTGCCATGAGCCCCAGATGGGATTTGAACCTGTGACCCTATGGTCTTACAGGTACTGGCTCTGTCCACTGCACTACACTGTTGCCACAGAGATGGTGCAGTACCTGGGGATAATAAAACTGGCAGGATGGGGTCACACACCCTGCTCTGCACAATTTTACTATGGGCTCCTTCACCCTGTCCGGTGACAAACGTGCAAATCATACCCAGACATGACCACGGAAAGGGGCGATAAGATATAACCAACATGGCCTACAGAGATTTTCATGAACAAACATGGGGGACACTCCCAGGACAGCTACAAAAGAGGGGTTGTTTTTTTTTTGGTTGAGTCTCCCCTCCATACACCTTTCCATGGTTCATTCATTTTTTTGTAAACTTTCCTGGGTGTGTTTCTTATTTGTGCCCATTGCTAGCACTGTTCCCCCGCAGACTTTTAATTTTTTTAGATGTTGTTTGTGGTCATTTTCGCTTTTTATTTGCACTTTTGTTCTGTGCACATGTATCACACTGCTGACGTTTTGCAGGTTTCCCCGGTTTTGCTGTACATTGATGACGGAAATGGTTTCTCTTCCCTTTAAATGCTTTCTACCGCGAGTGTTTCACTCGCGGTAGTTTTTACATGGAAATTCTGGCCCGGTACTGTGCGGGGAGACTCTCCCCTTCCACTCTCCACCCATTGACCCCGTCCCTCCGCCTCTCCGGGGCCTTCCTCCGCCCTTCTTTAGCCGTTCCACGCCTCTATCGTACATTTGCGGGCCCGCACTTGTACGGGGCCCGTTAGTGTGCCGCGTACCTGTGCGGGGGTGACACGCACGTGTGCGGGGCGTTTAAACGCGTTTATGTGCGTTTCAATGCTGCGTTGCCGTGCGCTATTTTGCGGCGCGCAAATTAGCGGTTTTTAGTAAACATGCCCCTTAGTAGTCCTCTTTCTAAGCACCACTAACTGGTTAACATGCATTTTAGCGTGTGGTAGCTGGCTGCAGTAAACACTAAGGCGTGGGCAAACCAGCTATGGGCAGCCAGAATGCGTATTAACTAGCAATCGTACACCAATATGCAGAGTGAGCTGATTAGTGGGGGGGACGGGACTGGAGAGCATATTAGCATATGATCACCGTCAATTTGGCAATTAGCACGGGTGTACCTAACAATATCTTTATAGGTATCTTTTGCTCTACCTGTATCAACTTCACTGCAGGTTAACGTACACATTCATGCATTAACTGCTAGGAATATGCTGGTCATGCCCTTGATGGTTACTGCAGAGGCTTCACACTTACTGTGCAAAAGATTTAGTAAAAGGGCCTTAGAAAATACGGGCCATAATTTGTTGTCCTGGAGTCTCTTAATTTTTCATGACTTTCACAATTTTTTCCAGAGGTCTGTCTATTCAAGGCCTTTCACCTGGGGATTTGCTGCATTTATTCTACCCATGCGTGGAAACATAGCAGATGATGGCAGAAATGGCCCATCTAGTAGGATTGCCTTCCATATCTCTGGAATCAATTCCCATGTACATGCAGTCGCAAACATTTCCATTTACACGATGTGTATTTTTTCTAAAGAACTTTCCATCCTGTGTATTCCTAAGGAGAAAGTACAGAAGAATACTGTTATAGGTAAACAATCATAACTCATGTACACACAGCAGGAAAATATTGATCTGATAGCCTTCATTAATTGCCATTTTTGTGTGTAATGTTAATCAATTTCTACCCACCTTCATGAACTGAGTTCAGTTTCCTAAAGCATCAGTAAACATTGCACATCGATCAAGAAAGGGAGGACAGACGTATATCTACAAATTGAATGATTTCGGAACATGACACGTTTCACATTTCCTGTTAAACTCAGGGATTCACGTGGGGATTTCAAGAAACAAATAGTGAAATGCTGATTCTCTGCTTTAAACCCTTCTGGAGCTCAGTGGAAAAAAGGAGAACGTAGGATTAAAAAATCATGTTGGTAAATATGAAAAGCTATCGATGGAGATGTGGCAGGCTACTATAAAACAGACCTACTGTTTATAACCATAAACATCTGCCAGAACCTCGAAGTCTGTAACACAGTCAGATGAACGAGGCCTAACAGTCATAGCTAGAACCAAAGGGAGTAAGAAAGTTCTGGAAGAACCCTGAAAACTGTTTGGTGTTCCTCTGGGCTAATCCTTACGTAAGGAATGCAAACTGGAACCTCCTTTAGTTGAAAGGGATCTTGTCTCATTCTAAACCAAACTGAGAAAATAATGTCTGACAGAGGTCCTGCACATATAAATAACACTCTCCCTATGGCTGCATAATGTTGCATCTTGCTCACTGTCACATGCTGTTGGTAGATTTCATACACAGAGGCCACAGGAACCATCATGTATGCAGGGTCACTCACAGAGTTGCTTCTAGGTGTTGGCACCCTAGGCAAATCTTAAACCTCACCCCCTCTTTCAAATTTTCCACAATCCTCATAGGTTTTAACAACTTTAAATAGTTTTGTATCATCTGCAAATTTGATAACCTCACTCGTTAATTCCCATTTCCATGTCATTTATGAATATGTTAAAAAGCAGCAGACACAGCACAGATCCCTGGAGTACTCCATTATTCACCTTTGTCCATTGGGAAAATTGGCCATTTAGCCCTACCCTCTGCTTTCTATCTTTTAACCAGTTCCACAATAGTACACTGCCTCCTATCCCATGACTTTTTAATTTTGCCAAAAATCTCTTATGAGCGACCTTGTCAAAGGCTTTATGAAAGTCCAGATACTCTATATCAACCAACTCACCTTTGTCTACCTGTTTATTCACGCCTTCAAAAAATATAATAGATTAGTAAGACAAGACCTTCCTTGGCTAAAGCCATGTTGGATGACTCCCATTAAGCCATGACTATCTACATGTTCAGTAATTTTGTTCTTTATGATGATTTCTACCATTTTTCCCAGTACTGACGTCAGGCTCACCAGTCTATAGTTTCCCGGATCACCCCTGGAACCCTTTTTAAAAATTGGCGCTACATTGGCCATCCTCCAGTCTTCGGGTTTTACAGATGATTTTAATGATAGTTCACAGATTACTAATAGTAAATCTGCAATCTCATATTTCAGTTCTTTCAACACACTTGGATGTATACCTTCTGGTCCAGGTGATTTGCTACTCTTCAGTTTATCAAATAGTTGTAATACATCTTCCTGGTGTATCAATATTTCTTTAATTCTTCCGCAGCATCACCTTAGCCCTCTGACATCCCACTCACACATTGAATGCTTTGCTCACAAAATAAAAACCCTTCACTACTCTCCAGTCATTACCAGCTCACTTGCAATACTTGTTTCTCTCATCAGGCTCCCATGATATGGTACTCTCTTCCATTCTTTTTGAGGATGGAAAGCTCAGTAAAAAAATTCAAGCACAGTTTAAAAGTCTATCTTTTCGAGTTGGCATTTGGCTAACCTCCAGGAAGCAATGTATGGGCCTGCTGCCCTTTTTCCTTCTCTTTCTTTATTGTTCTCCAAAATGTTTAGCTTTATGATTTTTCAGAATTTTATTTAATTTTCACCTTTTTAAATTTTATTCATTGTATAGCACTTTGACAATTATTATTGAAAGGCGGTTAATCAAATACTACAAAATTAAAGTAAACATAGCTAAACTCTCCCCCACCACACACACACACGTATCTCACATTCACCATCAGTAACTACTCCCCCACTCACTCATCCACCCACCCCACTACCCTACCGAGATATATTTTACCATGGCTGTTCACTTCACATTCCCCCCTCACATTTGCTACTTTTCAACTTGTTTCTTTTGATTTTGTCTCCATTTGTATTTTGTTGACAGATATTTGTTGAAAATATTGTTTTAGAAATTAATGGAGGGTCCCTGTTTCTTTATTACATTCTTCCATAATTTTTGTGTTCATTTTATTTTGTTGATAATTGAGCAGCCTCACCCGTTCTAGAATCAGTCTAGGGTCACCCAACGCCATGGGGATCTGTTCACGGATTTGCACATCTCAGGACTTGTAGGAAGCTATTTTTCTCCTATATCCACAGATGCACAGGTTTCATTCAGACACCTTTCTGTACACGCACCTTGTACACCCATTTATGAATCCCCTCCCATGCATCTGGCAAATAGATAGCAATTATTGAAGTGGAGAGAGAATGGTGCAACAGCTCATGCTTCATTGCATGCCTACAATGACTTTGAGAGCCTTAAATCCCAGGGTAACTACTGATGCTGAATATTAATGTACTGCTATGAGCCACACATACTGTAAATAAAGCACTTTAGCAGCCTGAGAGGTATACCCTGTCTGACTTTCTGTAAAATGGTGATGTTTTGACAATTGAATACTATACATCAGAATATACTGCTTGCATATACTTTGTCCACAAAATTTGTGTTACCATGCATACTGCATGAAAAATACCTTTGCTAATATAATGCTATATTGATACATTTTGAACAGATAAATATACCAAAATATTTGGTATAGTCACTTTTTGTAATTGATGTTTTCATTCCTTGATACTTGTCTTACAGCATGTGTCAGGAAAGTGCTTTAGCTGGAATCTGAAATTTTTGAAAAATATGAATGAACTTTAGCTCTATTTTCCATATCTTGAGGTAAGTTTACTAAGCAACACTAGCGGTGCACACACAGTACGTTTGCCAAACTCCCATGTTATACAAGGGCCCTTAGCAATGGACTGCAGATAAGTGATTATATGTTTGATGAAGGGTGCACTTATTTTTGTGTGATGATAAATTTTGAATTTAAAAGAGTAAAATGAGTAAAAAGGACAGATTTGTGTTTTGAGGTATTGTCCTCGCAGCAATAGTTCCAACAAAAATAATTTCATCTGGTCTTCAAGGGCCTGAAAAGGAGTATTAGTATCAATCGATGGTGTACCTTTATAATATAGGATTTGGCATTGTCATTCAGTGGGTGTCGGTATCTGATGTTTTGTAGTTCTATGTAAACCGCGCTGATAATAAATAGTGCGGTATATAAAAATGTTAAATAAATAAATTCACCACTAGCGCTGCTTAGTAAACCTAGCCCTTTGATGTTTACTTGCCTTCCCATCATGTTCGTTCCACATAGCCATTCATGTCTTTCCTTCCTGGTTTTCACAGAATGCCTTCTGCCATTGGTAACGTTAAAGGTAATAGAATCTCTTTACTGTGTTAAAATGTTGAAAAAAAATATTCAGTTGAACAAATTTTTTTACACACTACATGATGAATATGAGAAATATAGTTATAGTGTAACGTCTTATTAGCACTTTTGTGAAAATTGTCATGGAAAACTAGGGGGATTATGCAAAACTTCCACATCGGGAGAATATCTACTGGGGTTTTTTTTTTGGTTTTTTTTACCAATGGGCTTTGCTCCAGGTTTCAAAATGAAAATAAGTGTGCAAAAATCACCATACTGTGCTGCAATGTCTGTTAACTCACACCTTTCTGCAGGGCAAGTCTGCACCCAAAATGAGTTACAAAAGCCTGATATAGAAAAAAAATCACAATACTGCTTGCTGGTATGCCAGGTATTTTCCACCCTCTGGCACTCCCTTTCCTCCATCCCAGTAGCAGTTTCTCCTTCCAGTAAGTCAGTGAGGTACAATGTAAAACTAATGTTCTTTCATCCATGGGTCACAAATACCAGCTAGCATATAAGCATCCTCCTTTATTAAGGGTTCCAACCCTTTTTCCATCTGACCATGCAAGAAGCCCACCATCACCAAAACCTCTGCTTTGAATCCCTGTTGCTGCTGAAAACCCTTTAACTAGGCCTGTAAAACATTCACTTCCAGGATGAGAAGACTCAGTATGGCACTTGTGAAACTCAGCTTTTCGGTGGCATCCTTAAAGTGTTTTAGGACTTTCATCATCTGTGTGATATTTGCCCAGTCCTGGTGACCCAGGGGCCTGTTGATGCCAATCTTGGTCTCTCTTGCTATCTGATGCAGAGCCCCTTATTGCTTCACAGACATCCAGCATGTGCTATTTGGTAATCCACTTGGTGCTTGAACTGGTGAGCAGGTGCCTCTGTTGTTTCCTACTTCTCATGCAACTCACAACCACCCTTCATACTCCAGTGAAAATACCCAGTTATTTTTCAGCAGTTCTCGATCAATTTCCTCAATACAGGGCTGCTGCTTGCCTTGCTGCCCAGGCCTAGGGATCCTTCATTGCTTTAACCATGTTCATCCCACCATTATCAAGAAACCTGGATGCACCGAACTCTGTTTGTGTCCTATGTTCCAGTCTTGCACATTTGCTCTTGTTTGTGCTAAGATATGGGTCCAAGTATGGCTGTCATCCATTACCTGGCTATGTATCACAGCCTATTGGTTCCATCTTGCTGCTGCTCCCATGTTTATTTATTTATTTTATTTATTTAACAATCACTTCTATACCGCATCTTCCATACATCAGTTGCGGTTCACAATAAACAACAATCAACAAAGCAGAGTTTGTTTTACATATAACATCATATAACTAAATGACAATAAAACTTGAAAACAAATGATTACAGTTAACTAGCACAGAACAGTGCAAAACTATATACATTATATACAGATATACATTGTTTAGGGCTTAAGCATAATGCGAAGTACCGTTACTGCTATGGGAATTTTCATAGGTCATGGGATATCACATAAGAAAACAGGTTAGCCTTTATCTAGGTCTATTGAGGGATGATCTGTATTATTGTAATGTTTAGTGAATAGATGCGTTTTCAATTGTTAGACCTGCAGCCTGTTCCTCCCTCGGCCAACTGCCACCACTGTTCTGTCAGGGCGAGGTAAGCGTGTATAGCATTCTGACTAGTCCAGATGACAGTGGTGAAATGTACCTTGGCTGGGAATCACCAGCCTAAAGTTGTCCTGTAGAGCACTCATTGAGAGTTAAGAGATATAACAGCCTCTTATCCACCTTCTCAACCATCTTCAGAGGATGATCATCCAGGGCTATCACCCTGCTCATGACTTTGCTAATGAACTGAGGTAGAAATCCAGGCAGGGCTGAGTGAAAAGGATACACCCCTCTTGGTGAAGTCATACCCTGGTACATGCTTGTCCTGCCCCTATTCCTTTGTCCTGCTGCTCTCTCTGCTTGCTAGAGATAACTACTCTCCCTCTGCTTCGCTAGAGATAAGAGTACAATAGACTTTCTCCAGTCAGGACTATACTGTAATAAAGTGACCAATCATGAAGAAATGCTGTAATAATCTGATATGAGGTCTATATAATCTCTCTGAGCCCTCTGGTGGGGGCCCAGAATTTGCAAAAACTATTTTCTCTGGGCCTGTGCACATTAAACCGTTGTTTCTTTTAAAACTCCTTGGGTGTTTCTTTCTTCACTCGTTTATCTGCTACATTTTTTGTTCCCTGACCCGGCTGAGACAGAGAGATAAGAAAGAAAAGGTTATCTTGCTACCTCTAGGTTCAATTGGTTTGAGCTGGGCTGGTGGCGAACACAGGGGGGAATACAAGGTGCCACCAGACCAGTTGTTCTGGAAAGTATTCCTTCCTGATTCGCCTCTGCCGCTGGCTTTATCCGAAGGACACCTAAGAACCCACTCTGGGGTCTAGGAAACAACCCTTTCAACTCCGGAGGACATCTGAGTGGGGTAAGTGATAACAGGGGGGGGGGGGGGGGGGTGGGTTTCTGTCTGCAGTTCAGGAAAAATCGGTCCTTCCTACTGGGAAGAAGGAGAGATTGATCACCTCTCGAAGGAATCACCCTAGTATCCTAAGCTGAGCTGGGGGAAACCGCGTTCCTAACAGACTGTTTTTATTACAGTATTCTTGGTCTGTGCTTGATTTATGTGTTTGGCACAAGCAGAGGCTTGTGCAGTGAGCATAGACTCCTGATTAGTGCAATTCCTGGCCAGGCGACCGCACCCAGGTTGGGGAAAAAATGGCAAAAGCGTCATTTTGTTAGGGTGTGGTGAAAGCACCATCTTGTTAGTTACCCTTCTTGGGACTAGAGCAGCTGGATTCCTGGCTGTCTGCATTCCTTTCCCTCTGTGTTTTCAAAGCCTCGAAGGAAGATATGGGGGGATCAGAGACCAAATGCAGCCCCTTAGAGTGTATGGTAAAGCACTTCCGGAAGGGATTCTCTGCAGATTATGGGGTTCATATGACTCCCGCCCTGTTAACAAAATATTGTCAAAGGGAGTGGCCCCCTGAAGGAACCTTTGATTATGACTTGGTTAGCCGAGTGCACCAAGTTGTGGTCGCTAAACATCCTGATCAATTCCCTTATATTGATTCCTGGCTGGATGTTTGTCGGCAGAGACCTAAATGGCTCAGGAGATGTAATGAGGACAACTGCCGCATACTTTTGTCTCGTAGCCCACAGGAAATGCAGCCTAAAATAAAATCACAATTGCCCATTTTAGTACAGGAACCAGAGACAGAAGAATTTCTCCCTTTCCCTCCTCCCAAGCAGATTTCTGTGGCTTCAGCTAGGTCGGCAGTCTCAGCAGGGAATTCTGTTAGCCCTCCCCCGCCCCTCTCCACAGCTGCTACATTCTCTGACAGTCAGAAGAGCAGTGAGGGAAGCATACCAATGCCAATTTCAGATACAGACCTGCCCAGCACTTCAGAAAGTTCCCTGAGTCCCAGATCTGAAGAGGGTCATTTCCACGTTCGTAACCCACCCTGCCCGTATTAAAACACTGCGACTTCAGGAGATCACTGCGCAATACGTGCTAGCAAACAGACTCCAGAAGTTAGTCTCCACCTACCCCTACGAGAGGCTCGAGGACCAGCTGCCTTTAATGCCCAGGGAGAACTTGTGGAAGGCCCCCCACCACTTTTGTGTATGTACCTTTTTCTACAACTGACTTGTTGAACTGGAAAACTCATTATCCGTCCTATACTGATAAACCTCAAGCTATGATAGATTTGTTTTCATCTATTATTCAGACCCATCATCCAACTTGGGCAGACTGCCATCAGCTCCTTTTAACCTTGCTCAGTACTGAAGAGAGATACTGGGTGACTTGGTCAGCCATGAAATGGTTAGAAGAGAACCCTCCAGGTGAATAGGATCCCCAGCAAGCAGCACTGAGAGACTTTCCTGACCTAGAACCCCACTGGGCTGCCAATAGTGATACAGGACGGCTTGCCCTGGATCACTATCATTGGGCTCTCCTTGAAGGCCTTATAAAAAGGGGCCAGAAAGCGATGAATGTAGGGAAAATATCTGAGGTACTGCAAACCCCTGAGGAGAGTCCTGGCCAGTTTTATGAAAGACTCTGTGAATCCTTCCGTGTTTACACTCCATTTGACCCTAAAGCACCTGAAAACCAGCGGATAGTGAATACAGCGTTTGTGGGACAATCACAGGGGGACATTCGAAGGAAACTTCAGAAGCTTGAAGGTTTTGCTGGAATGAATATAACCCAGCTGATGGAAATTGCTATGAAAGTATTTGTGAACAGAGATCAGGAGATGAAGCGTGAGTGTGAATGAAAGATGAAAAAGAAAGCGGATATGTTAGCAGCGGCGCTACTTGAGAAAGGACAAGGAAAGTCAACATGGGAACTGAGGGACCGAGGCTGGGGCAGAGGAACCCGGCGCGAATTGATGGAGCGAAGACCATTGTAACGAGATTAATGTGCCTATTGCAGAGAAATGGACCACTTGAAAAAGAGAAGAAAAAACGAATGTCCCAGTTGTGTCAGGCAATATTCCCTGCCCCGAAGAGATGTTGAGGGCATTCATAAACATCTCCAGCAACTACTTAAGTCTGGACTCCTGAAAACCATGCCAATCACCCTGGAATACCCCTTTGCTGCCAGTTCAAAAACCAGGTACTGATGATTACCGACCTGTGCAGGACCTACGGAAGGTCAATGAAGCTGTTGTTATCATTCACCCTGTTGTGCCAAACCCCTACAATTTACTGAGTTTGATTCCTGCACAAGCAACCTGCTTCACTGTTCTGGACTTAAAGGATGTTTTTTTCTGTTTGAGGCTGGCCACTCCTAGCCAGCAACTGTTTGCATTTGAATGGGAAGACCCTATTACTGGCAGTAAGGGTCAGTTGACATGGACATGGTTACCCCAAGGATTCAAAACCTCCCCAAGGCTGTTTGGGGATGCACTTAGTCAAGATTTGCGTCAGTTCCAGTCTTGCCCTTCTCAACGCGTGTTGCTACAATACGTGGATGATTTACTCATTGCGGCTGTTTCCCAGGAAGAATGTCTAGCCGCTACTTCAGAACTTCTACACCTACTTTGGATGTCTGGCTATTGGGTATCCCGAAGTAAGGCCCAATTGTGCCAGACTGAATCAGATACTTGGGATTCCATGTTGCCCAAGGCCTGCTGAGCGAAGGGAGGCTGTTTGTTCTATTCCTGAGCCACAAAATTGCAGGCAGTTAAGAGGCTTCTTAGGGGCTGCCGGTTTTTGTCGAATCTGAATACCCAACTATGCAGTGTTGGCAAAGCCCCTGTATGCAGCTACAACAGGGGGAGAACGAGATCATTTCAACTGGGGCCTGGACCAAAAGGAGGCCTTTCAGAATATGAAGAAGGCTTTGCTATCAGCCCCTAGTCTAGGACTGCCCATCATGGAAAAACCATTCCATCTGTACGTCCATGAAGAAAGGGGGATGGCAGTTGGTGTCCTCACTCAGAGCCTAGGTTCTTTGCAACGACCTGTGGCTTATCTGTCCAAACAGCTGGATCCAGTGGCAAGAGGGTGGCCTTCTTGTCTCCGCGCAGTAGCAGCAACAGCTTTCTTGGCAACAGAGGCTGATAAATTGTCCCTTGTGCAAGAACTGTATGTTAAAGTGCCGCATGCAGTACTGACCCTGATGGAGTGCAAAGGCAATTATTGGTTTACCAACGAGCAGATGACAAAGTACCAGAGCATGCTGTGTGCAAATCCTCGGGTTCACTTGGAGATAATGAAAACACTCAATCCTGCTACTCTACTCCCTGTAGCACCTGGGCTACCTGAACATGATTGTATCCAGGTTATGGATGAAGTGTACTCCAGCCATCTGGATTTGAAGGATGTACTGCTGGCCTCTCCTGATGTTCAATACTTTACCGATGGCAGCAGTTTCATGGAAGATGGACAGTAGAAGACCGGATATGCTGTGGTCACTCCTGGGGTTCTGGTGGAGGCTGAGCCCTTACCCTTAGGGACTTCTGCCCAGAAAGCTGAACTCATTGCCCTTACTCGAGCCCTCCAGTTAGCTGCAGGTCTGAAGGCAAACATTTTCACCGATTCTAAGTATGCATTCACTACACTCCATGGCCATGGGGCCCTCTATAGAGAGAAGGGACTCATAAATTCAAGCGGGAAATCTATAAAGTATTGGAGGGAGATTTTGGAGTTACTAGAGGCTGTGTGGGCACCAGAAGCGTTGGCTGTTGTTCACTGCAAGGCACACCAACGAGGAGATACTGGTCATCCAGGGTAACCGCAGGGCAGATAGGGAGGCCAAGTTAGCAGCCCAGCAAGGAACAGTCCCAGTAAGTGTTCAAGCCCCCCTGTTTCCAATTCCTATGTCAGAGTGGGACCCATGTTATACCACGAAAGAGATGGATTTCTTCACTCAGGAAGGGGCTACTCTCACTATTGCTGGGTGGTTGTGGTTACTGGGAGATCTACACCGATATGTTATCCCTGAGAGTCTCGCACCTGCTTTTGTCCGACGATTTCATGAGACCACCCATTTAGGCAAGACCTCCATGCACACCACTTTACAGTCTTATTTCTATGTCCCACATCTGTCTGCCTTAATGGCAGCTGCAGCATGTCGCTGTCTCCAATGTGCCAGGAATAACCCCCCGCCAAGGGCCTCTACCCCCAGTTTCCATACAGGCGGTTGGGGCTACCCCTATGGAGAATATTGTAGTTGATTTCACTGAGTTACCCCGTGTAAGGGGTTATCGATATCTGCTGATGATAGTATGTATATTTTCAGGATGTGTTGAGGCCTACCCTTGTAGAACAGAGACAGCCCCAGAGGTTACCAGGGCCCTGCTGAAAGAGGTTTGGCCTACCTCTTACTATAGGGTCAGATAATGGCCCTGTGTTTATTGCTAAGTGCCTTCAAGACCTTTCTAAGGCCCTCCAGATTACCTGGAAACTTCACACTGCTTACCGCCCACAGAGTTCAGGAAAGGTGGAAAGGATGAACCGAACTCTGAAGCTCTAGTTGTCTAAATTCTGTCAGGAAGCTCATCTTAAGTGGGATTAGGCTTTGCCGATAGCCCTTCTCCGGGTCCTGTCCTCCCCAACTCAGACCTTGGGAATATCCCCTTATGAAGTACTGTATGATCGACCACCACCCATTGTTCAGGGCCTTAAGGCAGACCTAGAGCAGATAGGTAATGAACTTATGAGACAACACCTACTGGCATTGGGATCTGTTTTCAGTCTTTGAACAGGTGGATTCAAGAACGACTGCCTATCTTTTTGTCAGAGCCGCTCCATCCCCACCAGCCAGGAGATCGTGTGTGGATTAAGGAATGGAAACGTGAACCACTGTGCCCTACCTGGAGAGGTCCTTACACTGTTCTCCTAGCCACACCGACTACAGTCAAGGTCACAGAGGTTACCCCGTGAATTCATCATACTCATCTTAAGAAAGCTGCTCCTGACTTGGATGATAAGTGGACAGCGCACGAACATTCTCAAGATCCCTTACGCCTCACACTGTGGAGAACCAGGGAATCAGCAGATGACGGAGCCCTGAGCTAGCCGCATATGGGAAGCCGGCTAGTCTACGCACGGCAGAAGCTTGAGGAGTCGTCTTCAGATACTGTTAGTGGGACATAAGCTCCATGGTCGGTATGCACCTGCTCATGCTGACTTTTGTTCAGGCATTCATGTGAGGCCTTCCCTTGTTGGCCTCAGGGACTATAAATGTAGTAACACTATTTACCGGGACTGCTTTGAATACTTCGGACTTTTCTGTACGCAGCTCATCACAGCCTGGAGTTTTTTTATCAACATGCCTTATTGCTGTACCCACTACTTTGTGTGAAATGCAAGCGTTTACTGTAATGCATAATCTGAAATGCAAACAGCCAAAGCTAACCTTTTCTACCTTTTTCTACTTCATTGGTGTTACTCGTCCTAACTCAGCCTATTTTAACAAGGCCCCTTTCTCCGTGCAGGTTGTCTCCACGCTTAAAGCTATAGATTGCTTTATTTTTGTAAATGCCACTAAAGGGGTTTTTAATGTGTCTAACACCGTATTATCATGCAAGTCTATTATGAAGGTATCTTATGCTTACTCAGAAATGTATCTTCCCTTAGGATGGTTTTTGTTATGTGGTAAAACTGCTTATGTTCCCATAAACGCTACTGGAGGTCCTTGCACTTTTGGCAGGCTTACTTCTGCTTTCTCTCATACCCCCTAGTAAGGTTAGTTCTCACTCGCGCTATCCTCGATCAAAACCTATGCCTCCTACCTGTAACTCTAATGTTAATTTCCCTGTTATATGTAAACTCATGCTGGCCTATTGCTGTCCATGAGTCCTTTTGTTCACTGTAAACCGCACTGATGATAAAGAGCGCGGTATAAAAGAACTGTTAAATAAATAAATAAATAATGTGGAACCTTATAGTGATCAGACAGCTCTAGGACTGGCAATATCCATTGTAGGAGCACCTGGGTTAGCTTTGCACAACACTATGGAAGTAAGCCGTATTGCTTGTTCCTTGGCCAAATCCATTAAGCTTACCTCAACCATTCGAGCCACTATGAATCATGAGATGTCTGGTCTGCGGACGGCAACTCTGCAGAATAGGATGACCATTGATTTTCTGCTCCTACGGTTAAAACATGGCTTTGAGGAATTTGAGGGTATGTGTTGTTTTAATCTCACTGATGAGAGTGTTTCCATTGAACGCTCTATTCAAGACCTAAATGATCTAGCTAATCATATCACCACCCTTCTATAGGTGCTGGGTGGTTTGCAGAATGGTTCAATTGGTTAGGTGGACTTAAAACCCTAGTAGTAGGGGTTCTCATTCTCCTGCTATGTATTATCCTGCCATGCTGTATCCCTATCCTTATCCTATTTATTACCTCCACCATTGAGACCATGGTGGAGCGGAAAACTGCTGCCCATGTGATGGCAGTATGCAAATACAAATCCCTTCCACAGTCAGATCGACTGTTACGAGGAAAATTGGCCTCCTTCACTACAAGGCAAATATTTCCCTTAAAAAGGGGGGAATGAGGTAGAAATCCAGGCAGGGCTGAGAGCTCGAAGGGTTAAGTGAAAAGGATACACCCCTCTTGGTGAAGTCATACCCTGGTATATGCTTGTCCCGCCCCTATTCCTTTGTCCTGCTGCTCTCTCTGCTTGCTAGAGATAACTACTCTCCCTCTGCTTCGCTAGAGATAAGAGTACAGTAGACTTTCTCCAATCGGGACTATATTATGTTTATGTTTATGTTTATTACATTTGATATACCGCTCAGGCCAAAGCATTAGAGCGGTTTACAATACTACATAAATGATACTGAAAATATGAAAAGAATGCCATTAACAAGATAGGACAGAGTAAGAGATAGTGATAGTCAAAGAAATAGAAGAGACAAGAGGAAAGGTTCATTATAACACCAGAGAGGCAGAATATCATACCACCACAGCTCAGTCCTTCCAAACAGACTTGACCATAATCGCTACTCATCACAAATTCAAGCCAGGCAGAAATACGCCGCAGAAATGGCTCCTTATAAACCTCTGCTGCCTGGATATACTTGACAGAAGAAGATGAGGCAGAGCTCTCACTCACAGCCTACGACGCCGGCATCATTCCTCCACCGTCCCCCTCGTCGTGGCATGCAAACCAAATACAGCAGATAACCCGGTCCCGCACGGTCCAACGCCTAAGGGCCACGCCAAAGGGCCCTCTTGTGAGGCCCTCAGGTGCGGGCCCACAAGGCGCGGGCGCGCTGGTGGAATGGCAGTTTAAAAGCCAATGGAGTGGGCAGGCTCTGTGGAGGGAAGTGGAGCTCCCGCTCTCACCTCTGATGCTGGCTGTAATAAAGGGACCAATCATGAAGAAATGCTGTAATAATCTGATATGAGGTCTATATAATCTCTCTGAGCCCTCTGGTGGGGGCCCAGAATTTGCAAAAACTATTTTCTCTGGGCCTGTGTACATTAAACCGTTGTTTCTTTTAAGACTCTTTGGGTGTTTCTTTCTTCACTCGTTTATCTGCTACAGAACACCACCCCATTTCTTCCACGGTGGCTTGCTTTGATACATGTTGGGCCTGCTGTTGTGCTATCTGACTGTAGGAAGAGAAGAGGGGATCCACCTGGGCACAAGATTTCATTTTTCCTTTATCTTTTCCACCACTGCTATATCTACTCCTGGATGGAGTCCTCCACCCACCTAGAATAAGCCTCCTCCTTTGTACTAAGCTTTAAAGGGTGCTGTTTTTCCAAATTATGCAGCATGCTGCTGTTCATAAGATGATCCTTCAGCTCCCTTCTGCTAATGTGCGGCCTACAGTAATCACATTCTGCATATTGCAGGTCATCAAACACTTTAAATGCTCCTATACATATGAGGTTTTACAAGATTTTCCCTGTATTTCCTTGGAGGGGGTAGATGTTCTTAGTGCTGATGATGGACCCGTGATTGCAGGCAGAAGAGCGAATGACAGTATGCTGTCAATATCTGATAATTCAGATGTAATTCCCACTCATGTGGATCCTTCAGATTTGGTATCTGCCAAGACCATCTCTCATACATTTCAGGAGGGAAAGCAATACTCATTCTGTGAGGCTGATTTGCCTTCAACCTTTGCTTCTCTTGTGTCTCCCTGCTCTGAACTATGTCAGTCCCTGTTTTCCCCTCTGTGGAGATAATACCAGCCACTTGCTCTTTCAAGTTGCACCGGAAGCTGCAGGTCTTTCTATTCTCCTTGCAAAGACATTTCTATTTAGCTTGGGTGGTGGACTAGAAGGGCCCATAACCATACCTTGAGAATGCCCTATTTCTTTCTGTTCACTTGTGCCAGTACTATTTTCGCTTTCCCTCCTTCCTTTTCAACTGTGGATGATTTAATTTTCCAGACATACCCTTCTCAAGAATTACGTTATATGCCTTGGCTCAACCCTGCAATGCAGTGGCCTGTAAAGCTAGGTGTCTCTGCTGACTCTCTTGAAAGGTATGGAAAGGCAAGAAAGATTTGTTTATCCACTGCTCAGCTATAAAGCTGTAATGCACTAATAGGACTGGATTCCAGCCTTATACTTTGAGAATTGTATTTATTTGTTCCTGTTCTATAAACAATGGATTGGCATATATGAGACAGTGAGGTGCCCGTCCCCTTCCAACTTCTCAGCTGCTATACCTCAGATACTATGGCGAGGATCCCATTCTCGGCCTCGTCTCAGCCCTCCAATACAGAGTCCTTTAGGCTGGGTGCCTCTGCTGACACTCTTGAAAGGACTAGGGGGAAGGGGAATGTGTTTTCCCACTGCTTATGGGACTGTATTACCAGGGACTGTTGGAAGGTGCCTTGTCCCTTTCCAACTTCACAACTACTGTCACAAATGCACAAAAGGGACCGTGGCAAGAAATAGTAATGTACTGTATTGCAATGGAATTTATGGATTTTCTTTTTATTTGCAATTTTACAAAAATTTACTTACAAAGAGGCATAAATCAGAAAATCGATTAGGAAACAAATAACAAGAAATAAACGAATAGATAATACTATACAATAATCCAATAGCCCTTGTCTAGGGGAGAAAATCCTAAGGCAATTACCAACACAGGAAATAGGGAAATCCTTCCCACAAAACCAAAACTGCCATTTACAATTAACCCACCAAACTAACCCCCGACCATTTAAACCCTATGATTATTTCCCCTGCAAAAAGGTTTCCAGCTAGAAGGAGTCAAAAAAACACATACCTAGATCCCTGAAATGTAATTAGGCATTTACACGGATACCAAAGAAAGAATGAAGCCCCCAGAGCCAGAACTCTTGGCTTGAGAACCAATAAGGCTCTCCTGGGAAGCTGCGTTGCTCTGGCGACTTCAGGAAATACCTGAATTTTGGCACTACAGAATAAGGCATCCTTATTTTTAAAGTAACTTTTAAATACTGAGGACCTATTCTTCTCTGAAAGAAATGTAACAACCAAAGTTGCCTGGGAAGAAATATTGTCAGATGAATCCTCCAAAAACGGAATTAAATTTAAAGCAGAAGCTGGCTGTAAGATATCAAATTCTCCAGTGGGATCATCTGCAATTTTCCTGCCTGTTAAATAATACAAATTTGAAAAGGTCATCGATTTAGAAATAGGATGAGACAACATGTCTTTAAGGTATTTACACAGGAGGATCTCTGATGACAATAAATGACAATTAGGAAAATTAACAAAAGAAAGATTTTTGCGCCTAATAACATTTTCAAAGGATTCTAGCTTCTTATGAATTATCCTTCATACTAGACACATTAATTGCCTAGAGAGAAGCACACTGATTTTCACATTTCAAAACCCAAGCGGATAAAGATTCCACACATGCCACAGTCTGACCCAACTTCTCAACTGTTTCTTGAGACAACCTGCAAAGTTGGGACACCGCGGTAACCAATGTCTTCCCAATTCTAGTGACCACCATCCAAATGTCTGCCAGGGAGATCTGCACATCAGAATCTACCCCGGAGTCCATTTCAGGTGGAGACCAGGTCACAGGTTGATAAGCGTCAGCAGAACATACAGGAGTACTCTGCTGAACAGGGTGACCATGATCAGCTGGGTTGGGTGGAGTCACTGCTGATGGGCGAGGAGGTGGAGTGGACTCTGGGGAACTCAAAGAGGCCCCCAGAAGGAGTGAAAATGGAGAAACAGTATCTGGAGGATGATTCACCACATCTTTAACCAAAACATATTTATCCATTGGCCCTACAACCAGTTCTAGAACAGCAATGGTCCCAAGGCGATTTCATGGCACCTTCAGGGCGCCAAGGGGCCTACCTGCCCCTTGTAACTCGCCCCTTAGAAGCCACCCTGGCTGTGTGCCAACGGCCACGTGCCTAAGAAAGATGTCCTTTTAAAGCCCCAACTGGTGTTGGGGCAGTCCTGCACAGAGCCTGCTGCTCCCACCGCGCTCCAGCTCCGGCTGCACAATCAGCATCATCCCTCATAGATTTGAATATAGTACAACTCCTGCTACTGTATTGTATCAAATCACACACCCTTCAAGCTCCTAGTGGGGCAGGCTCTGCAAAGGAAGGCAAAAACACTTTCTGAAAATAAACCCCAACAACTTGAATCTCTTCTTTATGTGCTTTGATATAGCAAGGCAGAGACCCCAGGCACAAGTCAGCTTGAAGTTGTTTATGTTTCCTCTGCTTTTAATGTCCTCCTTTATCTCGGACACAAGTCTATGGCAGTAACCACTCTTCAAGCTGGTTTTCTTGTTTGTAGTTTTACCCTAGCCAAAGCCACAGCCAAATTCCTATCTCTTTCTTAGAATCCTACAGCCCACATCAACAGTCCTTCCTCACCCTCTGCAATTCAGAGTCAAAATGGTTCTCTGCCATTTACATTCACTGTGTTTTGCAGACCTGCTGTAATGTCATCAGCCATGGGATTTTCAGCAGTCAGACACAAGGATACTGTAGATTTCTCTGGCTGCCTGTCGAGCGTTTGAAGCAGGAATAGCTGAGATATTTCATGCTGGTTGTTGGTGACTGCTTCGTGACCTCCTCCCCCTCCCAGATTGGCTCCAATACTTCTGGCCATGTGCATGGATGACAAAAACAAAGTGCACAAATGGTGATTCATGAACATTTTCAGAGCATGCACACTTGGCACCAGGATGACCTGCAAATTGCAATGTTCGTCGCTTTTTCCATTCAGACAAAAACTAATGCACTCACCTGCTATCCCGTGTAATATGTGAGCAGAGTGTAGATGGTCCTGGTAACTATCCACTTAGCAGAATTTTTAGTGTCCTTATCTGGATAAACATCAAAATAAATCAAGACAGCAAGAAGGGGCTGGCTAACGGTGCTATCTGGATATCTCTGGGAGTCGCTGCTCCATCTGGATATTCAACGCCTCTCACTATATGGATCGCAGTGCTAAATCTCTGGAACTTTTTTATACCGCTATGGCCAGTGTTTCAAAAAAAAAAAAATTTAAGACCACGGCAGCTGAATATCGAACTGTAAATGTTTAGGCACTGAAACATACCGAATGTGATTTCAGAGATGCATACCCCCTACTGAATATACAAATTCCTTGACAATGCTTATGCAGATTGCAGGGCTGAATATACCTATTAAATTGAGTGCAACTGCAGACACTTCACTTAAGACAGCAATTATCTGGCTCGGTATTGGGAACAATATGTAGATTCTGCCAAAGCTAAAATGTTTGTATAATTCAACCTGAAGAGGAAATTTTATAAAATCATAACATTACCTCAGCTGTTCTAAACTTTGTATAATTAATCAGATGTTTTCTGGCACAGACTTTGCAACCAGCTTTCAAGGAACATGCTGCATGCAGTTCTCGGTAGGTAATCTTTCTTCAATATTCACTCTTTCCCAGAGCTATATGAATAATGTATGTAGTTTGTTATACGCATTTTCCACATGGGAGTACAGATAGGCCATCCTTCTACAGAATGGCAGATGAATAAATCCCTGTCTGAATAGGGTTTGGATCTGCAACTGAGGAAAATCAGCAGAAGCATGTTTTCATTAAGGGATTTACATTGGGAACAAAAACGCTTATCAAACTATTATACAGGGGCTCACCATGGGAAACTGCATAATTGCAACTTGAAAACAGAAAAGAAAATTAAAATTGCAATTATTTAAGTACCCGTTAGAGAATACAGCAACATCTATTCTGCCATTAAAACTACTACATTTTATTTTTGAGGGTTTTTTATGCTCTTTCCTGGCAGTTTTTGGCGTCAGAAGCTGAAAAGTGGCCAAAACTATACTGCCATAAGGGAATAGATGGTTATTTCTCAGGCTGTTTTGAAATTTTCCAAAAGTTAATCAGAAGGGCCCAAAGAAAACATTCAGAACACAGAGTAAGCACAGTCCAATTATACTCTCCATTGGACGACTACCCTTCATCTCTACAGCTACCCGTAAAAAGCAATTTAGCCTTCCTTCAGATATGTGGTTTTTATTCAAGGCCTGTACATTGTATTGATTTATTGTAATAAGAGGCCCTTTTACTAAAGTGTGGTATGGTTTCGCACTTACCACGGGTATTGTGTCCTCAAAGAATAAGTGGTACGGTAAGTGCAAAACCTGTGTGATAAATGCCGGGGACTTGAGCAGCATCTGCCCTGCATTTAATGCACAGGGAAGACACTGAGTGCATGGGCCCAGGTTCCCTGCCTCATCAGGCAGGGCAGGAGGGCCTGTGTTACCTGTCGAGGCAGGGAATATTGACCCAGACACCCAAGACATGGGAAGAGCCAAGCGGCTGCAGCCGTATAGTCCTCCCCACCCACCCAAGATTTGATCACAGTCTCTCATTTGACTCCCGTAATCTATGTCCCCCTTCATGCTATAAAGCAATTCAGTCTTGTAGGGCCACTCATAAGGCACGCCATGCCCAATCAGATCTCCCCTCAACAGACCCTCCCCATGTTTACCCAAGGGCTCCCTGGTGGAGCAGTCCTCCTTTGCTTCTGTCCCAGATCCAGCGGCCTTCAACATGGCGCCTAACACTTCACATGCTAGTCTGGCAGTACTCCCACTAGGGGTCACAAGACTACCATGTGAGGTTTCTGGTGCCATTTGAAGGCTGCCAGAGCTGGGTCAGCATGTGAAGGGGGTGTGTTTCTACCTTGTTAACGACAAGGACCACCAGGGAGCCTTTTGATAAGACTCAAAAAGGACAACAGAAAGGGGGATTCCAGGTAGGGACTGGTGGGGGGGGGGGCCTGATTGGTGAGCAGAGCCTCATGTGAGGCCTGCAACATTTGATTACTTTCCAGCAGGATGGTATTTAAAAGGAGGCATCAGATCAGGGTGGGGGGGGGGGGTGTCAGATCGAGGAGGTCGGATCAGTGGGTCGGATTGAGGGAGTCAGATAGGGGTTTTGTTGGGATCAGGGGGGATGGGGCCACTAAGCTGCTTCACTGTGCATGGGCAGCAGCTGCGTTACCGAGCTGCCAGTGGCATGGCAGTGGCTGCACCTCAAGCGGTTGAGGTAAGTGCAACCACTCTATTGGCAGTCATGACAGCTAGCTCGCGGCAATGCCTACTCACCTACTCTCCGATCCAACTGCTCCCTGATCCTGTCCTGCAGCTCCAAGGGAAGATAACGTGGGATTTACCCCATGCTGCCTTGATGTAAGGCAGTGGTTACTGGAGAGTTTAGCATGTGCTGAACCCCATGGTAACCACTTACTGCACTTTAGTAAAAGGGCCCCTAAGGAAAGGATTAAATCTGAGCAGTCTCCCATGCTCCAAAGTACCTTCTCTTAATTCCCTTGGGAATAAAAATATATTTTTTGCTTTCTTTTAGTAAGCACAGATTTTTTTTTGCAAAATTTATACACCCCTATTAGTACATATATCATAGCAGTTTACAAAAAAAAAAAACCAGTAGTCTGAGCACCAGAACGTGGAAGACAACAATTGACAGGACTGAAAGAACAAAGAAACACAAGGGAGTGGGGATGAGGAAGCACCATTTCAGCAAAAAACTGACAAAGTTTTATATTGCTAAGAGTATAAAAGAAGGGGTAGAACAAATGCTGGAAAAGTAAAAATAGTTAGTCATTAAAGGCCTGGGTGAAAAAATAGGTTTTCAGACCTGACTTGAATTTTCTATATGAAGTTCCAGATGAGGTTCAGTGGGCAGGGAATTCCATAAGTAAGGAGCTTGAAACATGAAGGCAATAGATATGTACAGGGCATTTTTTGAGGGGGTATGTGCTGGTATGGAGTACCGGCACTTTTTTCATTGACAGCTAAAATTAACCCATGGTTCTAATGTATTCATGGAAGAGCCTTGCAAATATAGTAGCATAGTAACATAGGGCCCAATTCTGAAGGGGGAATGTCCTGCCCGCCCGGATGTACATGATCTGGATGGGCCTGTCTAGTCCCCAATTCTTAACCTGCGGGAGCTAGACGTTCCCGTGTGATCAGAATCAGGTCTAGACAGCCAGCCTGTGCCTGAAATGATATTTAAAGCTCATGCATCAGAAGAATAAGAAAGAAATATCAATAAACCTGTAAGATGTATTACAACTATTTGATAAACTGAAGAATATCAAATAACCTGAACCGGATGGTATATATCCAAGGGTGTTGAAAGAACTGAAATATGAGATTGCAGACCTTCTAGTAGTAATCTGTGAACATCATTAAAATCATCTATAATACCGGAAGATTGGCAAATGGCCAATGTAATGCCAATTTTTAAAAAGGGTTCCAGGGGTGATCTGGGAAACTACAGACCAGTGAGCCAGATGTCAGTACCAGGAAAGATAATAGAAACCATTATTAAGAACAACATTTTTGAACATGTACAGTAGATAGTCATGGTTTAATGGGAGAGAGCCAACATGGCTTTAGCCAGGGAAGGCCTTGTTTTACTAATCTGTTATATTTTTTTGAAGATGTAAATAAACAGGTAGACAAAGGTGGGTCGGTTGATTTAGTGTATCTGGATTTTCAGAAAGTCTTTGATAAGGTCCCTCATGAGAGATTATTGGCGAAAGAAGAAAGTCATGGGATAGGAGGCAGTGTATTATTGTGGATCAGGAACTGTTTAAAAGATGGAAAGCAGAGGGTAGGACTAAATGGCCAGTTTCCCCAATGGAGAAAGATGAATAGTAGAGTATCCCAGGGATCTGTGCTGGGTCCGCTGCTTTTTAACTTATTTGTCAATGACCTGGAAATGGTAATAATGAGTGAGCTAATCAAATTTATAAATGACACAAAATTATTCAAAGTCATTAAAACTCAAGAGGATTATGAAAAATTTCAAGGGGACCTTAATAAATTGGACGACTGGACATTCAAATGGCAGATGAAATTTAATGTGGACAAGTGCAAAGTTGTGCACCTAGGAAAGAACAACCCAAACTATGGTTACACATTAGGAACCACCACCCAGAAAAGAAGATGTATACATCATTGTGGATATCATGTTGAAGAAATGTTAGGAATCATAAGGAATAAAACAAAGGATATTATAATGCCTCTGAATTGTTCCATAGTGTGACCGCACCTCGAATATTGTGTGCAATTCTGGTTGCCATATCTTAAAAAGGATATAGCCTTATTAGAAAAGCTACAGAGAAGAGCCACCAAAATGGTAAAGGGGATGGAAGGATACCCCTATGAAGAGAGACTAAAAAGATTAGGGCTCTTCAACCTCGAAAAGAGACTGCTGAGAGAAGATATGATAGAGGTCTATAAATTAATGAATGGAATGGATAAACATAGATCAGTTGTTTATGCCATCAATATGTAGAAAGACTAGGGGACATGCAATGAAGCTACAGTGTAACCCATATAAGACAAATATTTTTTCACTCAACGCGTAATCAAACTCTGGAATTCGTTACCAGAGGATGTAATAAAAACTGTTAGTGTAGCTGGGTTTAAACGTTTCGGACAAGTTACTTGAGGAATGGTCCATAAACTATTAACGAGTCCCAGGAAATTTACTGCTTGTCCCAGTACAAGCAATGTGGAACGTGTGTCTTCTGCGGAAACTGCTAGGTAATTGTGATCCAGATTGGTCACCGTTGGAAACAGGATACTGGGATTGATGGGCCTTGGTCTGACCCAGTATGGCATATCTTATGTTCTTATGTTCAGACAATTGGTATATTTCCAATTATTTCTCTAGATATTGTACATAACATACCTAAAATGCAAGAGTGCCAATAATGTTGACCACAACTGTATGTGGTATACTGTATAAGCAAAAAAGGATGAATGTTTTCTTGTTGGCCTTAGGTGATCAGATCTGGGTGGTGCAGAAATGCCTAGAAGAGGATATTAGGCCACAGTACAGGGAGTTCTTTCAGTTGCAGATGGAGTTTCAAATGCTTAGGCATAAAAGGGCACAGAGGCATTGATTATTTCATTATAGAAATAAAGCTGGTCAGTGCTTTACATGTCTGTTACATACCTTGGTTGTTTGTTCCAGTCCTTAAAGATGGGAGAGGAATCAGCAGAGTTCTAATGATAGAATTATGAGGATTTTTCTGGATTATTACAAGTAGATTTATAGCAGGGAAGATGTAGCAGTGCAGAGACTAGAGGAATATTTAGCAGGCTTGGAGCTCCACAGGATTTTGGAGGAGGAGAGGGTGAGGCTGGAGGCCCCTATCTCTTGTGAGGAGATTTATTTATTTATTTACATTTTCTTATATACCATGCTATTCTACATCAGTGCAGTTTACATTGAACAAACTGAAATTACATTGAGCAGGGCATTATAACTTGGAGATAACTATTTTACAGGGAACATGAGCTATGGAGGGTTAAGTGTCTTGCCCAAGACCACAAGGAGCACCTGTGGGACTAGAAACCCCAGTCCTTCCAGCCCAAGGTTGCTGTCCTCTAGTGGGATTTGAACCCCTGACCTTCTGGCATGAAGTACCTTGCCCCAACCACTAGGCCACTCCTCCACTCAGGGAGATACAGGGAATAATTAGGCAATTGAAGAAATTTAAGTTGCCATGGCCAGATAGCAAGTGGGCTGAATTCTACAAAATTCTGATAGATGGAGTTACTTCCCCTGTGCAGGATCTTTTTGAGAAGGCAATCCAAGGGGAACCATTTGGACCTGTGCTGTATCAGACCCTGATTAGTTTTACCTGAACCGTGGAAGGATGTGGAATTGCTGAGTTCATATCAGCTGATTTCACTACTGAATGTGGATCTAAAAAATGTTGTCAAGATTTTGGCTAATAGGCTTAGTGGGGATTTGCCCTGTTTAATTGCTCCAACTTGGTTTGGATTTGTTCCAGGTCAAACAGGAGCAATTAACAGGAGGTGAAGTTTGGCAGGGATTGAGGCAACACAGTGGCAGGGGGTGGAGGAGTTGATGGCGAACTTTGACTTGGAGAAAACCTTTGATAAGTTGGCTTTGGCCGTACTTGTGAATACTTCAGAAGTTTGACTTTGATGGTCTGTTTTTGATAGAAGGTCAGGTGTTGTACAAGCAACCTCAAGCTAAAATTAGGATCAATGGTAGTCTATCAGAATCCTGGGGATTGGGAGGTGGAACCAAGTAGGAGTACCCTTTATCTCTGGGGCTGTTTGCATTGTGAATTGAGTCCCTTGTGCTCAAGTTGTGTTGAGCCCTGGAGGTGATGGAGTGAAGGTAGGGTAAGTGATATTGAGGTCAGTTCCCTTTGATGATGATTTATTCATACTGCTGGAGAAATATAAGAAGTCCTTAACAAAGGTCCTGGAGATTCAGGAGGAGCTTAGAGGTTTTTAGGGATTGAGAATCAACTGGGATGAATTGTTGGTATTCGATTTTAATGGGAGAGTATGCCTGATATGGGAGGGTGAATTTCCCCTGAATTTGGCACCAAGGATATTTACTTACCTGGGTATAAAGATTCTTAGGAATCTAGGTCTACTTTATAGTGTGAACATAGGTGAGGTGATGCACAAATCTGCATCACAGTTGATGGCATGGGCTTACCTACCCCTATTGTTGTGAGGTCAGATGCAGGCAGTAAAAATGGTTGTAGCCTTTTGTTGGCTTTATCTTCTTCAATGCTTTTCAGTGGTTGTTACTAACCAAGATGTTTTGAGGTGGGAGCATATGGTGACCCCTTTCTTATGGTGATGAAAGAGGCCATGAATAGCTTGGCTATATTGAAACATAGTCCAATGAATGGGGGGTTGGGGCTACCAGACCTGTGATTATATAAATGTTACTTGTCTTCTTCATGTGGTTTGAGGATAGCTTTTTGGGGAGTCCCCATATGTGGATGCAGAAGTAGAGTGGCAATTGATTTAACCCTGTCATATATAGTGCATGCTATCTGGCTAAGTGAGGTGGGGAGGGGAACACAGAGTATTTTGATCACAGCTTCACAGTGGGCATGGAAATGTGTGCGGAGGAAGTTGAAGATGTCCTCCAGTGTAACTTTTAGTTTGCTTTAGGTTATGAATGGGATAGGGGGACTCAGGGATTTTTGATCGATGGGTGGGGTTTGGTCTCCGATGAGAGAGGTAGTTAGTTGAGCCAGGAGGACAGTTATTGCATTGGTATGCAACTTTTCAAGCTGCTTTCTCTTTGCCATCCAGGGATCACAGTGGCTATCTGCAGATGTGCCATTTTGTTTTGACCGGTTTGAAGGAGGGGAGGGACTTCCACTTCTCTGGGAGCAGCACTTTAAGAGGATTGTGCTTATGCAACACCTAAAGGTGGGATTGATTTCTTTGATGTATGAGCAGTTAAGAGGGGAGCTTAAAGGGAGATTGGTGGAGCCAATTGGGAGTTATGAGTGACAGAGCTGAGTGTTGAGTATGATGAGGATTATTTTTGTGAGAGTAGGGGGGGGGGGGAGTTGGTGGAAAGGGTTGTTTGGCAGAAACTGCATTTTAAATTTTGTCAAGCTTACGTGGCTCCCAAGTGAGCATATTTAATTGGGATGGTGGGTACAGATGTGTGATCTAAGTGTGAACATGGGTCTAGCTCCTTTTTACATGCAATATAAGGGAGTGTCTAATTTTTGGAGGGAGGTTTTTCAGTCTTTGTTGATGATGCTCTCTGAAGATTTGAAGCCCCGACTGGAGATTTGTCTTCTTGACGAGTAGCAGGCGTTGTTGCTGGCAAAGGGGGCTCATATTCTGCTGGCCCAGTGAAGCAGTGCCTAATGACAGGATAGAATGGCTCTGACGCACCGCAAGTAGACCAGCATAGAACACAAATGCATACCTCGATTCAGATGGACTGTTTAATGGCTCTTTCTGATGGTTTGCAGAAGAAGACGTTCTTGAGCATATGGCAACCATTCTTATGGCCCTTATCCATTAACATAGGAGTGTGTTCATTAATGTTATTGCTGTCTGACATGTTGGGGGGGGGGGGGAGGATATGACAGTGTGCTTATTTGGTTTTGTAGCTTTCCTTCTTGTTTATAAAACAATAAACACATTTGACCATAAAATGACCCTGCAATGACAAGAACACACATACATCTATGAGACAAGGGTATAGGTGTGTTCAGGTGGATTTTGGGCAGGGCATTGGTGAAGGCATGATTTAAATGTGCTTGTTTATAAAACACATATGAACGCATGTATTGTATGCATACACATGTACATAAGTGTAAGCGAGTTTACTTTACCCACATTTTCTATAGGATTTGTGCTAGTATTTTATTGAGAGACAGAGACTTCTATTTCTTTATAAAATTAGCACAAAATAAGTGCTCACTTGACCTCCCTACCTAGACAACCTGTTATAAAATTGTTTTCCACCAGTCTGGAGTATGTAAAAGAAACCTTTGATATCAACTACAACTTTGTATCATGTCTACCAGGTTTCCGTCCTGTACACACTGCTTGTGACAATTCCACAATCATCCAGTTTTGCCTGGATCTAAACTGAATATGACTTGGTATGCAGATTGCAAACTATTTTATCTTTTTGGGATATTTGATGGTCTTAACATTTAAGTTTTGTCATTTTCTTGTCTTCAAAATGTTCCCTCTCCAAAAGAGATCAGAGTCCACAAAATAGAAATATTCACTAGGTTGTCGGATTACAGGTGTAGCAGACCCAGAATGGACTTTGTTTACTCTGAGTCAAATTACAGGCCTCCTGATTTGAGTGGAAGGGTGTTTGAATCTATTGTGAATACATTTACCCAACTCTAGTCCAGATAAAATTGATGCAAGCTAACAGGCAGCATTTGGAAAAAAATAAGTCTTGGCACTGCTGTCATATGCTGTTGTAATTTGATGACATCTAATTTCAACTGTGAACGAAATCAAAACATGCCCTGCTGAAAGCTGCTCGGAATTGTTCATTCCCAGTTTTCGCTGAGATATGGATGAGCTCTTCACAGTGGCATTACCCTGGGAGTGCAAGCTATAGATCTAATAACCATGCACTAGCTCCATACAGCTGGGACTCTCTCTCTTTCTTTTGTAGTGGAACTACATCAGGAGATCTCCTACTTACCAGCACATCTGGTTCTTTGCTGCCTCCAGCATTTTATGCTGTTTTCCAAGCAAGAAAGCAGAGAATTTCCCAGTGGTACAAATGAATGATGTGTTAGTTTTACAAGTACAATTTCTGATGTATGTCTTGGGCAGCTATATAATCCTTTCTAATTAGGCATCTTAGATTCCTTTGGTTTTACTTTATTCTGAATTAGGCATTTGGTTTTTGCCATTTGTTGATACAAATATAGACTGAGTGATTCACAGATTATTAATTTAATTTTTAGTTCAAACAATTCTTATTCACAAATAGCATACATTTTTAAAGCTGACAAATGTTACGTATAGATTGTTCTCAATAAAGAACTGAAGAGAAAGAACAGTAAATAATAACATCTAAGGTAACAAATTAAGGGTATCATTGCTTTCTTGTTTCCTGTTGTTTGTTGCTGATTGGATCCCTGGATCTGCACTGAGGTGCATCTGTGTGTGACATTGCCAGGAAGGGCTATATGCAGCTTGCCCCACCGTGGGAAGCAGGAGCGTGCACCTGGCCGTAGGCGCATGCCCAAAGGGGTGTGTCCAAAGGGGCAGGTATTGCCCCTTTGGAGCCCCTTCAGAGCATATAGGAATTTGGAGGAGGGTGTTTGCTTCCTGTGATGGTGAAGCAGAAAAAGACAGCTCCAGCCTCAGCAGTCATGAAAGCTATTAAAGTTGTTGGTCCAATGAACGTGCATGTTACATCTTTTGAAACCACTTCAGTGAGTCATCTGTCTTCAGCGGCTGAAGAGATGTCATCATCAGTGAGTACTCTGTCTCCCTTCCCCCTCCTTTTTCACAGGATATTGAAACCCTGCCCTGTCACGCCACCACCACTCGCCTCTAGCTTAGAGGGGCGTGGTTATTAGAGGAAATTTCTGCTATCTGCTTTTTCAGCTTTTTCAAACTATTTCCCCGCAGTGCCCTCTGGGAAATGTAGTCTTTGTTTGGCTGTATGGGTGCATCAGGCAGAAAGCTGTAGTCAGGCTCAAGAGGTAAGGCAAATAACAGAAATTTATTTTGTACACAATGGTTCAATCATACCACATACAGGATTATTTGTTCAGGACTCTTTGAAGTAGAGCATTGTCCAAAAACAAACCCAAACACAAAAAATGGCTGTTTAAAGGTTCTCTATTGTTCAGGATACACAGTCTTTAACAGCAAGGATATTGCATTCCCTTTTTAGCCTTGCTGGCTAAAGCACAAAAACAAAATCACATTTAAAGTCTGTGGTAGTTTAGCTTCTATTCAGCTTCAAACCTTTCTTGGTTACCTTCCAAGTAACAAATATAATCCAGGGGCAAAAGAAAGCTTTGTTCTAATAGCTACTTTAGCCTACCCCAGTGTCCTCATTCCAGCAGCAGGTGATTAACAAGCTTATCACAGTTCCAGGCTTGCTCCTTAGTCCTCGTAAACCTCCCCTTTACAAACACATGGGAATCACGGCCAACCTGCTTGTGGAATATGGGTACCTTTTTCTTGGAAGACTTTCTTTCAGGACTGGCTTGCTTTCTCTACATTCCCAGGTTTAAAGCTTGGCAAAAGGAACAGTCCATGGGAGTGTCCTCATCATTCAGCTTCATCTCAGGCTCTCCCAGCTGCATGGGCTCTGACTCCCCATCTTGCTCACTGTGCTCAGCTAAAAGCCTCCCGGGGGATCTTGGAGTCTCTCTTGTTCCTGGCTTCAAACTCTTCTGCAGATGTGCTATATGCCAATTAGCACTTTCTTCTCCTGGAAGCTCAGTTCCTCTGCTCTGCTCAGCACCAGTCAAGCTTCCCTTGCTTGTATCCATGCCTCTGCTCGTGTCAGCCTGGCTTCCTGCTTCTCTTCCCCTTCTCTCATACTCTGGCATGGGTTTATACTTCCGGGGCTCTAGCTTCAACCCCTCCCTACTCAGGTGACGGCAATCAGCCTAACTTCGGGCACCTGAGTGCTTGGAGCATTCACTGCCTAAGGGGTTCTGAGCCCTGTATCCTCTCCCCTTCATTCCACTATGGGGAGCATGAAATGTGGGCCACGTGGAAGTTTTCTGATTCCTGGAGGTGTTTATGGCTTTCCTACCCTGACTTAGTGAAAAGGGGCCCTTTACTAGGGTGAATTTCCTGTCTCTTTGTCCTCCCCCTGACTCCGGATAGGCCTCCTTGCCACAGCCCAGTCAAGGAGATAAGTTATCCGGAGTGGACATCTCACCCGAGAGGGAGGCTAAGGATCACTCTGGATCAACTCCCCTACTGGAATCCTTTCCAACTATGGACTCTTCTTTGAAACGGTCATGTCTGCTGCCTACACCAATTAACTTTAGTGCATCTAAGGAACAATTCTAACCTCCTAAGGCTATTTCCCTCAAAGATATATAGGAGATAGTTACAAGAACTGAATTGTCACTTCGACCTTCTCTCCCATTTGTAATCTTCACGTCTCCTAATAGTGAGACCCACAAAATGTATTACATTTCCAATTGCTATCAGAGAAACTCAACTTAATGGTACAGATTGTACTTGGTTATCAATGTTATGAATAGCAAAGTTTATTAAACATTATCACTAATGATGTATTATTAATCTCATAGACTAAACAGTCCTGGATGATTATTATGTTTTGGGGCTCTCAGGACTTCATTTCTAGACCCCTTTCAGCATTTACGATCTATGTCAGCAAAGTTTACCCCATATCATGTCTCCAAAACCATCACTGCCTGCTGAGCTCAGGAGACCTACTGATTGAGATAGAATTACCAATTTTGTCAGGGATTGAATCCATGACCTCATTGACCAGAAGTTGCAGAATTGCAGCTGGAGTCAAGGAGGCTGCAAAAATGAGCCTAAATCCTGGCAGTAAAGACTACAAGCAGGAGAATAAGAAGCTCACCCTCTGAAGGAGCCCATTGGGTTAGCATGAGGTGGTCCTTTGGGACACTATATATAAGGAAGCCCAGTAAGAGACACTCCTGCTGGTTCTACTCTTTTTGGTTGTCCTAACCTGTGTCCATTGTCAGCCAGTTCCTCTTTATTGATTAGTAGAGTGTTCACTGTTATCCTTGTTCCTGCTGCATATCTGGCTCCTGCTCTAGTCCTTCCACTTCTACTTTTTCTGGTTCCTGATACTACCTGGATCCTGCACTGCTCTGTCCTACCTTGGAATTAGACTCTTCACCTATGTTCCTGCTCGGGATAGGTCTTACCATTATGAATCAGCCCAAAATCCAGGGCAATACTCAGAAGCAGCTATAGCTTCAGGCCCTTCAGCAAAAGGTGGAAACTCTCCAGCCTCTTGGTCAGGAGCAAGTACAGTAGCCTGCTGCACTCATGTAACCAGATACACCATTACCAGAAAATTTTCATGGCACTAAGGGAGGAATATATGGATTGATAGCCCAGCATAGGCTCTGGTTCCATTTTCATCCATATATGTACCTGACTGACTACTTCAAAGTAAGTTTATTCACAAAGAAATTCCTGGCAAGGGTCACTCCCTTATTAGAACAGAATTATATCATCCTAAGCAACCTGGAACATCTTTGGTCACCCTTTCATATGCTTTTGGGGAACCAGACCAAACTTAACCGGCTGAGAATAACATGACGGCTCTCCTCCAGGACACATGAACAGTGATAGAATATGCTACAGAATTCTGGCACTGGGTTAATAACCTTTGGTTGGAATGAGTAGGTCCTCCATGCCTGCTTCCAATGGGGCTTGCTGCTCCTATAAATGATGAACTGGCACAATTAGATCCTCTGGCTTGCATAGAGGAGTTATTCATGCTATGGTGTTCACAGAGAAAAACACCTATCAGAATGTATCCTGGAATGATGTGCTAAAGGAATGAACTGAGTTGCAGCTTCATACCTCTAGAGAGATGAAAACCTCCAGAAGAGTGTTCAATGATGCAGCACCTATCATCAGAGGAGAAGAAAAGACATTGCCAGGAAGGACTTTGTCTCTATTGAGGCCTTTAGGGGCACACACAAAATAACTGCAGAATCAGACCTCAAAGTTATGACCAGCCCCAGGATAGAGAGGGCTGGGAACAAGTACAAACCCACGTTCTAAGACTAAACTTTGTGATGGATACCCAAACTGATCATGTGATTACCCTAATCTGCCTTCAGTGGAAGGAGAAGGAACTCCCAGCATATGTCATGATTGACTCTGGAGACTTAGTATGCTTCATGGACCTTACCTTTACTTGGACAGCATCAAGTACATAAGAAAGGGGTGAGCATAGCCATGGAGACTATTGATGGTTTATATCTATCATAAGGCCCTGTAGCTCAAAAATATTTATTTTATTTCTTCCTTTCTTAAAGTGGAATCAAATACAATCCCGATTGGAAAAGGAATAGGATTTATTTATTTATTTGCTTTTATATACTGCACTATTTCCAAATCAGCATGATTTACATATAACATGAACAATCAAATTGTTTTACATAGAACAGTTATCAAACAGATATTACATAGAACATGTGTTAAACTGGAACAAGTGATTAACATTGCAAGGAGCATCATCTTGGATAAGTCAGGAGGAACTTTGGTAGATGGGGGGAACTAAATTACAAGTTGGTCAGTAGATCTTAACTGTTACATAGGGGAGGTTGAGCTGTGGGTTGACAGGCATTGGACATGTCCTATCTATCTATGGAATGTGGTCATAGAAGAGCTTGAACAAATGAGTCTTTATGGTTTTTCTGAAGGATGAATGGTCGGAGATGTCTCATATTGAAACAGGGAGGGCGTTCCACAGAGTTGGTGCATATAAAGAAAAGGCACAGTTCTTGGTGGCTTGGGTGCACATCCTTATTGATGAAGGCATTGTCAGGGTGTTCTCCATGCTTGATCTCCTCATTCTGTTGTTTGGGGTGCATTGTATAATTGCGGCAAGGGAGTCCGCAGACATGTCATGTAGGATCTTAAATGTCATCAATAGGGCTTTGTAAATCAGACGACTTGCTATTGGGAGCCAGTGTAACTGCATTAAAATAGGTGTGACGTGTTCAAATCTGGACCCTCCATGTAGTGTTCAGTCTGCTGTGTTTATGGCCAATTGGAGTGGTTGGAGTGTATGTTTTAGCAGGCCTTGGAGAATAATATTGGCATAGCCTTGGAGAATAATATTGGCATAGTGCTACTGATACGAGATTTCAATATGCCAGATGTTGCCAGATGTTGATTGGCACATTCCTGCTGCACTATCATCTAGAAGTAAGGAGATCCTGGATTCTCTACAGGGAGAACTGTTCAGGCAATTGGTAACAGACCCCACACGTGAAGGGGCCATACTGAACTTGGTGCTTACCAATGGTGAAAGTGTTTCTGATGTTGTAGTGGGAGATCATTTTGCATCCAGTGATCACCAGATGGTGTGGTTCAGTATTAGGACTAGTGCTGTTAGAATCCATTCAAAGGTGAGGATCTTAGACTTTAGGAAGACTAACTTTGCAAAGATGGGCCAATACCTCAGGGAGTCGTTAGTGGGATGGGAACAGCTGGGGGATGTAGAAAAACAGTGGGCAAAACTGAAAGGGGATATTTTAAGGGCAACCAACCTTTTTGTTAAAATGGTAAATAAAGGTAAAAGGAAAAGGAGACCGCTATGGTTTTCGAAAGAAGTAGCTGAAAAAGTGAAGAAAAAGAGGGAGGCCTTCATGACATACAAGAGATCACAGAGAGAGGAAGACAGGCATCTGTATTTGGAAAAACTTAGAGAAGCTAGCAAAGTAGTCAAGAAGGCAAAGATTCAAAAGGAGGAGGAAATAGCCAATGCAATAAAATGGGAGGATAAGACATTTTTCAGATATATTAGTGAGAAGAGGAAAGGCAAAAGTGGTATTGTCAAACTCAAGGGTGCAGGGGAGGAATATGTAGAAGCTGATAAGGATAAAGCGGAATTGCTTAACAAATATTTTTGTTCTGTGTTCACAGATGAAGAACCATTATTAAGAAGTGACCGAAGATATCAATGCTTGACCCAGTACAAGCATTGTGGAACTTGTGTCTCTTGGGGAAACTGCTAGGTACATATGACCTAGATTGGCCACTGTTGGAAACAGAATACTGGGCTTGATGGACCTTGGTCTGACCCAGTATGGCATATCTTATGTTCTTATGTTCTTAGTCCAAGTGCGGGAGGATGAGTGCCTGGAATACTGTGCAAACATCCGAGGGATCCAGGAGCGGGCGTAGATGACGGAGGGTCCTTATCTTATGGTAAACTGCCTTGATGACATTTCATATGTGTGCTTCCATGCTCAATCGGTGATCCAAGATGACTCCCAGGTAGCGCACCCCATGCTTCGTCATCGGCTCTACATCATCCACCCGCAAGGAAGTAGGGGGTTAAATCTTTGTTCTCTGGTTATAAATAAGACTTTTGACTTTTTGCATTTGACTTTAAGGTTGTGTGTGGAGAGCCAGACTAAGATAGTGGTGAAACATTCTGTAATTATTGAGAAGTTAGGACTGTCTGTAGAAAATGTGGTGCGTACCTGTTGCTGGCGTCCAGTCAAGTAAGATCTACCCCAGTCAACGTCTGAGTTCTGTGTCCCTTTTTGCTGTAATTAGGAAAGTAGAAGATCATGACTGACTGTATCAAAGGCTGAGGCAATGTCCAGGAATATTAGGATGAATTCCTGCTTCTTTTTATCTGCTCCTATGAGGAGTCTATCAAGGAGGGTAGCCAGTAGGTTTTCAACCCATGCTGCTGTAGGTCAAGGGGAGCGTGGGAGTCGATATGATCCTGTATTTGTTGCTGGACAATCTTTTTGGTTATCTGAGCAAGGAAGGGGAGGCTGGATATAGGTCTGTAGGAGCTGATGTCCGAAGGAGCTAGTTTATTGCTTTTCAGCAATGGTCTGATGGAGGCATTTTTCAGGGATGGTGGTAGTACACCTGCGGTCAGAGAAAGGTGTATGATTCTGGCGATGGCAGAGCTTAGGTCAGATCACGCTAACTTGATCCAGTATGCAGGGCATGGATTGGTTGGAGCAGTGGTGGTATTCATCATGCATATGATGTTCTTGTTCTGCTCAGCAGAGTATCGGTAAAAGGCCTCTAGCTTGGGGAAAACAGCGTCTTCTGTTGGGGGGATGCCCATGTGAGGATCTTCCGAAAGAGGGTTTACTGAGTGAGACTTGGTCATATTTGTTTTGCTGTGGAAGTGTGCAACAAAGGCCTCTGAGCTGGGGGTATCTGCCAGATGGCTCTTAGATGTGTCATTTGTGAGGGACTTAAGACCAAAAAGCTTTTGGGGCTTATTAAGGGATCAAACCAGGATATTGGAATGGTATTCCTTTCTTTTCTGGTTGATTGCTCTGTGGTGTTCATGTAAGCTGTTCATGTATTCAGCACAGTCGTGGGAGAGTCCAGAGTGTCTCCAGCATCATTCAAGCTTCCTAAGATGTATTAGGGTTTCATGCAGATCGGCGGTAAACCATATGATACTGCCAGGTATACCTCGGAACGTATCAAAAGTGACTTCATGGCTCTGGGACAGAGGGTGAAGCAGTTAGGTGCACAGGTGGTGTTCTCTTCAATCCTCCCTGTTGAGGGTAAAGGCCAAGGCAGAGAGGCTCGCATCCTGGAGATGAATGCATGGCTGCATGGATGGTGTCATCGAGAGCATTTTGGTTTCCTAGACCATGGGATGCTGTTCCAAGGGTTGCAGAGCAGAGATGGCATCCATCTGTCCAAGAAAGGTCAACGCATCTTTGGTAGTAGACTGGCTAATCTACTGAAGAGGGCTTTAAACTAGATTCGTTGGGGATGGGTGAAGAAAGCCCCCAGGTAAGTGAAAGCCCCCAGGTAGGTGATACATTAAATACCTTTATGGAAATGGGTAACAGGGGTAACATATAGAAAGCAGTGTGTATTAATGCCCGTAGCATGGGAAATAAGATCCCTGAAGTTGAAGCTTTCGTGGGAGTGACTGACTTGGATTTAGTGGCAGTTACAGAAACATGGTTCACAGAAAACCATGACTGGGATGTAACTATACCTGGCTATACTTTATTCAGAAAGGACAGGGTAGGAAGAAGGGGAGGAGGAGTGGCACTATATGTAAAAACTACTATTAAAGCTTTGGAATTACAGAGCTTAAAAGGGAGAGAGGAGACATTGTGGGTTAAACTAGAAAGAGGGAAAGAGAAATCTATTTGCATTGGTGTGATATACAGACCTCCCTCACAAGAGGAAGAGGTGGACAGAGAGTTAATTGAAGACATACGCAGCATTGCTAGGAAAGGGGAAGTGCTACTGATAGGAGATTTCAATACGCCACATGTTGATTGGCATATTCCTGCTGCAGTATCATCTAGAAGTAAGGAGATCCTGGATCCTCTACAGGGAGAACTAATCAGGCAATTGGTAACAGACCCCACACGTGAAGGGGCCATACTGGACTTGGTGCTTACCAATGGTGAAAGTGTTTCTGATGTTGTAGTGGGAGATCATTTTGCATCCAGTGATCACCAGATGGTGTGGTTCAGTATTAGGACTAGGGCTGTTAGAATCCATTCCAAGGTGAGGATCTTAGACTTTAGGAAGACTAACTTTGCGAAGATGGTCCAATACCTCAGGGAGTCGTTAGTGGGATGGGAACAGCTGGGGGATGTAGAAAAACAGTGGGCAAAACTGAAAGGGGGTATTTTAAAGGCAACCAACCTTTTTGTTAAAATGGTAAATAAAGGCAAAAGGAACAGGAAACCGCTATGGTTTTCGAAGGAAGTAGCTGAAAAAGTGAAGAAAAAGAGGGAGGCCTTCATGAAATACAAGAGATCACAGAGAGAGGAAGACAGGCATCTGTATTTGGAAAAACTTAGAGAAGCTAGCAAAGTAGTCAAGAAGGCAAAGATTCAAAAGGAGGAGGAAATAGCCAATGCAATAAAATGGGGGATAAGACATTTTTCAGATATATTAGTGAGAAGAGGAAGGGCAAAAGTGGTATTGTCAGACTCAAGGGTGCAGGGGGGGAATATGTAGAAGCTGATAAGGATAAAGCGGAATTGCTTAAACAAATATTTTTGTTCTGTGTTCACAGATGAACAACCAGGAGCAGGACCTCAGAAAACACCCACAAATAAGAACAGAGGCGAGGGACATCTTGAACAATTTTCAGAAGACTGTGTTCGTGAGAAACTAGCTCAACTTAAAGTAGACAAAGCGATGGGACCGGATGGGATACACCCTAGAATACTGAGGGAACTTGGGGACATTCTAGCAACTCCACTGACTGACCTTTTCAATGCCTCGTTGGAGTCGGGAGTGGTGCCAAAGGACTGGAGAGAGGCTCATGTGGTGCCTTTACACAAAAGCGGAAGTAAGGATGTGGTTGAAAACTACAGGCCGGTTAGTTTAACTTCGGTGGTGAGTAAATTATTGGAAACGCTGCTGAAAGAGAAAATAGTGAGGTTTATGGAGTCCAGCGGATTACAGGATCCGAGGCAGCATGGATTCACCAGAGGCAGGTCTTGTCAGACAAATCTGATTGATTTCTTTGACTGGGTGACCAGGGAGTTGGACCAAGGGAGAGCCCTAGATGTGGTGTATTTAAATTTCAGTAAAGCCTTTGACACTGTTCCTCACAGGCGACTTATAAATAAACTGAGCACCCTAGGGATGGACCCTAAAGTTACTGCTTGGGTTAGAAATTGGTTGGGTGGGAGGCGACAAAGAGTACAAGTAAATGGAGCTCACTCTGAGGAGAAGGATGTTACCAGTGGTGTGCCCCAGGGATCTGTCTTTGGTCCGATTCTTTTTAACATCTTTGTTAGTGATATAGCGGAAGGGCTGTCGGGTAAGGTTTGCCTCTTTGCGGATGATATCAAAATCTGCAATAGAGTAGACACCCAGGAAGGTGTAGATAACATGAGGAGGGATCTAGCTAAGCTTGAAGAATGGTCTAGAATTTGGCAGCTGGGATTTAATGTTAAAAAATGTAAGATCATGCATTTGGGCTGCAGCAATCCAAGGGAGCAATACAGTATAGGAGGTGAAGTACTTTTGTCCACTAAAGAAGAGCGGGACCTAGGCGTGGTTGTGTCTGATGATCTTAAAGTAGCTAAACAGGTAGAAAAGGCGACGGCAAAAGCTAGAAGGATGCTTGGGTGCATACGGAGAGGAATGGCTAGCAGAAAAAAGGAGGTGATAATGCCTCTGTATAAGTCTTTGGTGCGACCTCATTTGGAGTATGGTGTGCAATTCTGGAGACCGCACCTTCAAAAGGATGTGAACAGGATGGAGTCGGTGCAGAGGTTTGCTACTAAAATGATTAATGGGCTTCATTATAAAGCATATGAGGACAGACTTAAGGATCTTAATATGTAGACCTTAGAGGAAAGGCGGGATAGAGGTGATATGATTGAGATGTTTAAATACCTCCGTGGCATAAATGTTCAGGGAGAGAGCCTCTTTCAATTGAAAGCAAGTTCTGCTACAAGGGGACATGGGATGAGGGTGAAGGGAGATAGATTCAGGAGTGATATGCGGAACTATTTCTTTACAGAAAGAGTAGTGGATCCATGGAATAGTCTCCCAGTGGAGGTGGTAGAGATGAGGACAGTAACTGAATTAAAAAAAGCATGGGACCAACACAGAGGATCTCTAAAGGTAAAAAGTGGACTGTTGTAGTTGTTGTTATGGAAGGACAGACTAGATAGGCCATGTGGTCTTTTTCTGTCATCATGTTTCTATGTTTCTATGTTTCTATATGGCTGTGTGGTTCTTCCTGGTGGGCTTCGTGGAGTGAGGTAGGAGAGAGGCTTTTCTTAAGGTGGTGTCCGTATATGTATCAGCTCATCCAGCTCTGAAGCGTTAGTATTGAGATCCTGAAGAATATCTTGGAGGAAGGCTTCCTTGTTAAAATACCTGAAGCGGCGAGAGGTTGGGGGGTGGGGGTCTGGAAAGCGACTGATCTTTTGAGTCCATAGGAATGTGGAAAATAATGGCATTGTGGTCCAACCAGGGGACAGGGAGGACCAGAGGTGGGTTCTGGCTAGTCGAACTGTGGAGGGGTGAGGGAACAAAGATGAAGTCCAGGGTTTTTCCTCTTGTGTGGGAAGGTGTTTGTATTAGTTGATCATAGCCCAGTGTGGTCATAGCATCAAGAAAGAGTTTCCCTTTGTTAAAAATAATGTTTTTTAAGTATTACACTGGTTTAATATTTTTTGTTGGATGGTGTTGAGGTTAGAATGCCTTTTATAACTTGTGATTTCTGTAGTCTTTTCTTTTATAGATATATTTTATCTCCAGTGTAGATGCATACCACAGCATGGCCATATGTTTTATTAAATACACTTAATTAAAACCCAGCATGGCCAGGTTTTTGGCATTGTTTAATTGATATTATGTATATATTTATTATCTTATTTTATTATTTTACTATTTATTATCTTATTTTATTGTTTACTATTTTGCCTGCTTTTGTGAGTGTGCTCCTTTTCTCCACGTTCTGTAACTCTCGAGGCTGAATTGCTCATAGTGATACAATTTGATGACTGATTCATGCCTCACATTTCGCCACAATCCTAGGCATTCTTCTAGCTAGAACATCATGAACCCATATCCAATGGATAACGCACCGATCATCTTCCTATTTTTCTTTTGCCAAGATAACTAAATGCCTAACCTTGAAAAAGGTTGACCCAGAGGATGCTGCTGTGGAATGCATCAAACCAGGAGGAAACTGGATGCCTACCAGAGAAACACTTTGCTCAAGCCCAGGGGTCTACAATCTTTTTCGTTATGAAGAGGAAATGAATGGTAAACAGCCTTTTGACCAGATATGGACATGTAGAGTATCTAGTGCTATTTGGCTTAAAAAATGTCCTAGCTATTTTTCAACACCTGGTAAATGAGATGATATGGGCCCCAGTAAAACCATGTGTCAGAATGTTTCACGACAGCAACCTAATCTCCTCTAAAACCTGGAGGATCACGGAATGCCAAGTCTGTCAGGTTTTAGAGCAGCCAAGGAAATAAAAGCTATCAGGCTCATTCTGAACCACGAATAGCGGGGATGGATGTCCATCCCTGCTAATTTGTGCCCCCTCCTGCCAGCATCTAGCTTCCCCGCTGGTTGTACAGGGATGCTAGACAGGGCGGGAAAGGGGAGGATCAGGGGCAGCGTTAAGGTGGGCAGTGGGTGGTCGCTGGCCCCGGACGTACAGGGCTGATTCTAATGCTGGCCCTGTACGTCTGGGGCTGGCAACTTGAACAGGAAAGTTATTCCACCGCCTGCACTTCCCTGGACGGCGGGGATCTGTGGGCCTGGGGCTGGGAAAGGGTGGCAGGGGGCAGAGAGCATTCATCACAGTCCGACCCTGGCCCTAGGAGGCCAAATCGGGGGTTGGGCTGTGGGGAATAAGCTGTTTGCTCCAGCAGCTGGCATCACAGCTTTTAAATAGAGCCACAGTGCCATGGCAACCGGACGCCATGGCGCCACAGCTCCATTTAAAAGCCCTGACTGAGTTAGTCGGGCTTTTCCTGTACGTGCAGGCTGAGCTGAATCGCAGTCTCAGCCTGCACGTACAGGACTGATCATGATTCTGGTCCCGTGGGGCTAGACGTGCCCCATGGGATCAGAATCGTGACGCTCTCTGTACTTCCGGTTCAGACCAGACGTACAGAAGGTTCTACGTCCATGACAGAATCAGGCTATATATGCCAAGCTTTAAAAATGTGAATTTGATAAGAGATCCATAGAGTTTCTGGGATACATTATATCACCTGGATGGACTTTCAGAAGATCTAGGTTCTGACAGAGTGGCTGGTTCTGAAGGATATTTATTTATTTATTTATTTAAAACTGTTTATATTCCGCACTATAGTGTCCTAGGCAAATTACAACATGACATACACAATAAATTAAAATATCAAATAATATCAAAGAAACAGAAAAGAACACATAAGAATAAAGTGCCCTATATATGCCTTGTAAAGTGCAAAGCTGTCACTGCTGAAGACTAACACCGTATATTCAATGCTGAGGCCATGTCCAGCCACCAGCATTGAGTATCTGGTCTAACCACAGACCCTGGGAGCTAACCGGTCAGCGACAGTTACCGCCTCTGCTCTATCCTGAAACGCCCATGACACAGCCCAATGCTAACTTCATAGCACCCAAGGATATTCAGCGTCACTAACAGTACTAGTGCCGCAGAATATCTTACTAACTGGCATTTACACAGTTTGTAGATGCCTTTGAATATCAGGCCCAAAATAACCAAATTAAACAACACCTTAAGCCTCTTACTAAAAGTTAATAAATCTGTTTCCAAACTCAATTCAAGAGGAAGAGAATTCCAGAGTTTGGGAATATGAAATGAATCTTGTAATAAGAATGAACCTCTAACAAATATGCATTTTGTGATCATAAAGTACGAGAAGGTTTAAGTAGTTCCAATGCAGACCACATATAATGAGGTGTAACATGCCTTAATGCCCTATGTAATACTGAGTGATGTTATACCTCATTTTGTGTGGTCTGCATTGAAACGTTTTAAACCTTCTCGTACTTTATGATCACAAAATGCATATTTGTCAGAGGTTCATTCTTATTGCAAGATCCATTTCATCATCCTCTGAGACCGTATGCTTTCTATTATTATTCTCAAACTCTGGAAATCTCTTACTCATGAATTGCAGTTGGAAACAGATTTATTAACTTTTAGTAAATTTTTAAGGTGAATTTTTTAAACAGGCTTATTTAATTGACTGAAGGATTTCTATATCTGTTACTTTGGTTATTTTGGGCCTGATATTCATTTTATAGGTCACATGCCATTTTTATAGGTCACGTGCCATCTTACAAGAAGCCAAAGTAATTCATACTATACTGGAGTGATATGCTCATATTTACTTACTCCCATAATTACTCGAGCAGCCACATTCTGAGAAAATAAAGAGTTTGAATAATATAAGCAGGAAGACCAACATATAAATTACTGCAATAATCTAAATGAGTCAAGATTAAAGCATGCACCACAATATGGAGCTTATCATCAGAAATATATAGTTTAAATTATGAAAAGCTGTCTTTCCAATTGAATAAACTTGACATTACATATCTAACTTAGTATCTAACGTTACATCCAAATTCCTAACCTGAGAACGTATGAGAAGTATCCAGTCCTTAATCTTCAAGTTAGATGGCATAGCAGATAGAAGTGACCAAATGAGATAAATAATCTGTGTTTTGGAAATATTTAAAGCTAGCCTATTATGATTTATCCATGTTTTAGTTGAGTTAATACAAAGAACCAGATATTCAAAGGTATCTGATAATGTTAATGTAACAGGAAAGGCAAATTGAATGCTATTAGCATACAGTCTATAATGAAGATTCAAACCAAAAATACAAAGAGAAGCAACATAAATGTTAAATAAAATAGCAGAAAGTGCTGATCCCTGAGAAACACCCATGGTAAACTGAAACCAAGAAAAAAACATTATGGTTTTATGAGAGGCAGGTTTTGTCAGACAAATCTCATTAATTTCTTTGACTTGGTGACTAGAGAGTTGGACTGAGAGAGAGCTCTAAATGTGGTGTACTTATATTTCAGTAAAGCCTTTGACGCTGATCTGCACAAGTGACTTATAAATAAATTGAATACCCTAGAAATGAACCCAAAGTGGATTTACTGGGTTCGAAACTGATTGAGTGGGAGCTGACAAAGGGTACAGATAAATGGTGCTTACTCTGGTACCACAGGGATCTGTCCTTGGTCTGATTCTTTTTTAACATGATATTGTGGAAGGGCTATTGGGTAAGGTTTGCATCCTTGTGGATGATACCAATATCTGCAATAGTATAGACACCCAAGAAGGTATAGATAACATGAGGAGAGATTTAGCAAAGCTTGAATAATAGTCAAGAATTTGGCAGTTGAGATTTAGCACTAAAATATGCAGAATCATACATTTGGGCTGCAAAAATCCAAGGGAGCCCTACAGTATAGGAAGTTTAATAATTCTGTCCACAATAGAAGAGCGGGACCTGGGCGCGATTGTTTCTGATGATCTTAAGGTGGCTAAGTAGGTAGAAAAGTCAACATCAAAAGCCAGAAGGATGCTTGGGTGCATAGGAAGAGGAATAACCAACAGGAAAAAGGAGGTGATAGTGCCTCTACGTACTCATATATAAGCCTTTGGTAAGAGCTTATTTAGTATGCAGTTCTGGAAACCATACCTTCAAAAGGATATAAATAGAATGTAGTCTGAGAAGAGGGTGACTACCAAAATGGTCAGTGAGCTTCGCCATAAGGCATATGGGGAAAGACTTAAAGATCTCAATATGGAAAAAAGACGGGAGGGGAGATATGACAGAGACATTTAAAAAGCTCTATGGCATAAATGTACAGGAAGAGAGCCTCTTTCCATAAAAGAAAGCTCTGCAACAAGGGGGCATAGGATAAGTATGAAAGGAGATAGACTCAGGAGTAATTTGCGGAAATATTTCTTTATGGAAAGAGTGCTAGATGCATGGAATAGTCAGCCAGTGGAGGTAGTAGAGACAAAAAACATATCTGAATTCAAGAAAGCATGGGCCAAACACAGAGGATCTTTAAAGGAAAAAGGACTGTTGAGTTTAGTGGCTCGTATGGAAGGGCAGACTAATAGGCCATAAGGTCTTTGTCAGCTGTCATGTTTCTATGTTTCCATTACCAGTAGAGCATGCCTGAAGAGAATGGTTTGTGAGAAAAGATTTAAGCCAGTTAAAAATGCTACCAGAAATACCAATACAAAGTAACAAATCATGACTATGGCCCCAAGTCTGAGTCACGAGTTGCAGGACTGCTTGTCCCGGTGGGACATGCAGCCAGGCAAACCATCCAGACTCTATTCCCACTCCTGCTCTCCCTACATGGCTAGAGCCACAGGATAATAAGAGCCGGCAGTGGTTGGGAGGATCAGGGGTAGGGGCGGGCGAAGCAGGGGCGGGCCAAGCTGGCAGGATGTACAGGGCCAATTCAGGTCACAGCCCTGTACATTCTGCCAAGTCAGAGGGGATGGTGGGCCGATCGGGCCCAGGTGCGGGGGGTGTCCCCGCCACCTGATCCAGGCCCTGGCAGGCCAGTCATGGGTCAGGCGGTGGGGAAGAGAGGGTCCTTAGCCGTGTGAGCCGGGGTGCCTATGGGGATGACGTCCCCACTGGCAGGCAGGGGCATGCCGGGCCGTTCTCTGGCCCGATTCTGTGTACCACAGGAATGTTTTGTTCCCATAGTCGAGAATCAGGTCTTAATGGGCCATCTTGTGTGGGTTCAGGTCCACCAAAAAACAGCAAAACTGCCACGAAAGCAGCTAAAACAAAAACCAGTCAGAAGATGTGGCAGATGGAATGAAGAGAGCCTTTATTAATCCAGGAGGATAAGTGTGCCAATTCACCCGACACTGGCCGTGTTTCGTATGAAACTTCCTCAGGGGTATTTGGCTCACACTGCAGCAACGAATAAATGTATAAAAATCCTTTTTATGAATGGTCAAATGGCCATAGCCACCACAAGAACAGATGTCAAAAAGAATCACCCTTCCTTTTGAGGAAACATATTCAAGAGGTCCAGGTCCTCCTGGTTTCATCATCTCAAAGAAGAGTCCATTAACCACCATCTTGCGTGGGGCCATCCAGATGGCCTGGACATGCCCCTTCGTGAATCGGGTTCCACGTGTATCAATACATCAAGTACTACCAACAAGATGAATTTGTCTTAGTCAAATCCTTCTAAATAATTCTCTAATGAACATAAAAGTAAAGTTTAAGTACCATGGTAGGGCCTAAAGTCAAATTGATAGAAATCAAAGTATGAGTATCTACAAAATGTAATTACATTAGAACTAAATTTTCGAAGACTTCAGCTAAAAATGAAGTAAAAGAAATAGGCTTATAATTTAAAGGATTACTCTTATCAAGAGATTGATTCTTAAGAATGGGACAGGCAATGGATTCTTTCAAAGAATGAGAGAGACTACCTTCAGAAAGGGATATATTAAATACTCCAGGAACAAGGAGTATCCAATGTTTTTTTTAGGATTTGCAAACTTTTATCAGTGTTTCATTCAAGGATTCTCGACTAACCACTCTGAAAAAGAGTATTCTGTTCAAAGGGGATGAGAGCAGCAGTAGACTTTTCAGAGTTTCAAAAGTGTTCACCTCTGTCCTTATCCTGATACATCCAAACATAGAACAGCCATTTAGAATGGACGCTGATGCATCCAGATGGGCTATTGGCACTGTGCGATCCCACAGAAAGGCACCAGAAAATGTCCTCTATCCATATGCATGCTGTTTCTGGAAAATGGCTGCATCTGAGAAAAATTTCCTTATCTTTGACAAGGAATTAATGACCATTAAGACTGCGTTTGAAGATAGTTGTCATCTTCTTAAGGGACCACGTCACAAAGTCTACATGGAATTCCTCAAAACTTCATGTAATATGAATTCTAGACATGCACACTGGTCACTTTTCTTATCTTCATTCAATTTCACTTTAGCTACCGACCAGGAACAGAATAATAAGGCAGATACTCTCCCCCAGAGAGAAGGGAATGAGGCACTAGAGCCTGAGTATCCTACAACATTCTTCTGCCTTGAGCCATTTTCCCTGGGCACTAGAAAGATGGCCATTCTGGAGCAAGCAAAGATGAAGTTGCACAGTGATGAGTTTGCTAAGTTTAGATCTGGAGAGAAAAGAAGTGGTACTGACATCAGTTATTCTTATACAAGGACGACAAATTAAATATACTAGGCATGCTCACCAAAGATGTTCAGGCTTATTTTGCTTTGTCAGAATATAATCATTCGGTTAGTCTTCAGAAACCAAAACAGTTGTTCATTTGTTTGATTTGACCACATTAAAGTCTATGCGGGAAGCTGTTTTGTAATGCAGCAGTTAGGTTTTCCATCTATTTTCAATCTACTCTGCTTGAAACTCTATGGTAGGAAACTCTAACAACTCTGTAAGAGTGTCACAAACCCCTGAGGGGTACCACAAGAAGGGCAAAGAGTATGAATAGTGATTTGGATCCAAAATGGTGGCAGGCAGCGTCTAGGCTCCGGTGCTTTGCTCTTGATGGGATGGAAGAGAAAGGTGAAGATCAGTGTGCTACCCCAGGCCACCGTGCTGACCTCGACTCTGGTTTCTGGTCCTTTGGATGCCTTTGTTTGATGCCAGCAGCCACAGCCAGCATTGGGGGATGGAAGCTCGGCTGGAGGACGCTTTGGGCTGGGTAGCTCTGCGTCTCTCTCGAGCAGTGACCTCACGCCCCCGGCTGCACTACGGTCTCGGAAGCAGTTGTGCCCGTATTTGGTTCATGGAGGTGCAGAGATGCTGGACTCTCCAGAGTTGGGAGTTCCTGTGTCCTTGCTGGGGTCACCTTCATGAAGTATGGTAGACGGTGGTGTTTGTCTGCAGGGTCAATAGTCTGGGCTGTGTCCCGAGAACAGAGGTTCTACCATGGCATCTGGAGCTTTATTTATTATTTATTTATTTAACAGGTTTTATATACCATTTTGTCATTTCAATCAAAGTAGTTTACATTAAAACTTAAACCTGGTAATGTACATTAAACAGGGACATTGATAACTTGGATTTTTCTGAGGCAATGGAGGGTTGAGTGACTTGTCCAAGGACACAAGGAGTGCTAGTAGGAATTGAACCCTGGTCTCTGGGTTCCTAGGCCAGTGCTCTTAACCATTAGGCTACTCCTCCACTCCAATTGTGGTCCTTGGAAGTCCCCCTTGACCTTCAGACCAGTGCAGTGAAGCCAAACGTGCAGCATGAGGTTGGAGTAACTTTTCCTTTACAGCATCCTGATCAATTCACCCAGGAGGCTATTTGGTTAGCCATTAATCAACTTGGAGAGGCTCTCACAAATCAGTTAGTTGGGATTCAAGGACAGGTTGCTTCTAACACTGAAGGTTTGGCACAATCAGTGCAGGATTTGAGTTCAATAAAGAATAGGGTGGAAGATGTAACTGTAAGGACTCAGCGTTTGGAGACTTTGATATGTTTATTAAAGACTAATCATTTGAAAACTAGGTTGGAGCAGTTAGACAATTATACTAAGCTTGCTAATCTTTATTTGGTTAACTTTCCTTGCTGTCCTGCTATTTCAGCTAGGGAAATGTTTAAACAATATTTGGTGGAAATTCTGGGAGTCCCAGCAGACTCATGCCCCACTATAGTAAAAATGTATTACCTTCCAAGGGGTCAGAAGTCCTTGGCTAATGCTAAGGCTATTGGGCTTGAGCAAAGGGGTTTGCCTTTTTGAATTATATCCGTTTATTACATTTCTGTATTATGTTGTTAGAAGTGTCCCCCTTTTCCATTGCAAGTGATTTAACTTGTAATATTATTTTGAAAATTCAATTTAAAAAAAGAGTATGAATAGTGGCAGTATGAATACCAGAAGCAACTATCAACAGGATAAAGTAGTAAAAGTGGTACAAAGAGCAAAATGAACATCTCAAGATAGTGGAAGAGGGCAAAGCAACACAATTGTTGCAATCACCCCAAGGCACTTTGAGAGGAGTAAAATGGCAAGAAGACCAGCACAGCAACCAGATTGGTTATAAGACCCTAAATTATGCTAGTAGGACCAGCCTAGCAGAACATCCTGATTGGCTAGAAGATCCTAAATTATGCCAAAAGAACCAGCACAGCATAGCATCCAGGTTGGCTAGAAGGCTCTAAATTATGCTGGAGGATCAAAAGAGCATCCAGATTGGCTTGAAGGTCTAAATTCCAGCACACCACTCAGATTGGAAGGCCCTAAATTGTGCTGGGAGGACCAATGCATCACCCAGATTGGATGGAAGGCCCTATAACAGCAGAGGAGAGCCAACAAAACAAAAGAAAAGGTGGCAGTAGCCCAGGTCAAAGGAGTAGGGTAAGTTCAATTAAGTTGTGTGTCTGTAAATTACAGTTCTGGCACTGAGGACTTTGATCACAGCATAGGAACCTTAAATACAGAGGAAGATACTCCAAGGGTGGAAGAAGCATTCATTGAGTGCTTAGATGACATGTCAAGGGATGTCAAGAAGAACTGCAGGATGCACTGCGTTGAAGGCCTCAAAAGCAATGGGAGTGGGACTGCAGCACTGGCTGTGACAGTCAAGAGCTGAAGAAGACCAACACAGCAACAAGATAGGCTGGAAACTCCTATAATGAAAGGCTAATATTTGTGGCAAATGCACTGTGTTGAAGGCCTCTAAAGCAATGGGAGTGGGACTGCAGCACTGGCTGTGACAGTCAAGAGCTGAAGAAGACCAACACAGCAACAAGATAGGCTGGAAACTCCTATAATGAAAGGCTAATAGTTGTGGCAAAAGACCAATAGTTGACAATTACAGTAATGAAGGATTGTGGATGTGAGGGCAACCTGACACCCCAAGTTAGTTAGGGTTGATATGACAATCAGATTAGCTAGGCAGATGTACCCATCCTCCTTCAGTGCTCCATTGCTCATCCCTCCTAATTGAAATACCGTTCTTCAGTCAAGGGTATAGCCTTCAAATAAGTACACTACTTGAAATTTAAACAAAAAAAGCCTTGGAAGACTGAAATCAAGACTTGCTGATGGTGTTAGGTGCTGATATACACCCACCACACTGAGTTCATTTTCTTCTGGTTTCTGGTTGTTAGGGGCCGACAAAAATACAAAGCAGGAGGAAGAAGAGTGGCCCAGAAAAAGCCACTGGTCACAGATCCACACAACTTAGCGATGTGGCATTTAGGAAGGATGAAAGCCATACAATGCAAGCCTAAGCAGTGAACCTACAAAGGTGCAAAGCAGGAGGATGAGGAACAGTGGCCCAGAAAAAGCCAAATCACACTGGTCACAGAACTACACAGATAGAAGACTAGCGACAAACCAGCATGGCATTTTAGAACAGTGAAAATCATACAATGACAAGCTCAAGACACTTACCAAGATGCAAAGCAGAAGGAGGATGAAGAATGGTCCATAAAAGCCAAAGTAATGAGGGCATAGAGGCAGAGAGCCATTGTGTCCCTAACCAAAGAAGAGCCAGTACAGTTCAACATGAGAGTCATCTGCAGGACACCGACTATCCTATCAGCACTGAGTGTCTGTCCCACACTGTTTGTCTTCTTGGAAAACAAACACACATATTTTTGAGACATCTGTGAAGTTATGTGGGACAATGTTTATCGTCTTTAAAACTTGTTTATTGTCGGATATTGTTTGTTCTATGTAAACCGCGCTGATCGCAAATAGTGCGGTATATAAGAGATGTAAATAAATAAATAAATAAATAAACACATAAATGTTTGAGACATGTGAAGTTACAGATTCTGCTAAATTGATGAATATTTACAACTATTACTAAAAAGTTAAGAAGTTTGATATGGGACCAGTGATGAAATCTGATAAAGCAGGTTACTCTTTGTGGTCAATGGATAGCCAATATAAATAATAAAATGATTTTGCTGGTCCCTTAAAAATGTTATAGGAGTATGTTGTGAGTTGACTGCTATTTAGCCTTTGGCATACATGTGGAGGGCAAGCCTATCCTGGCCGTCCTGCCCCTGTTCAGCTGATCAGAATCTGGGTGCACAGTGGTAGCACCCGATTCTAATCCCATGGGGGCTAGACATGCCCACGGAATTAGAATCGGGTCTTCCAGCCTAGGCGTGCAGGGACATGGTCTGATTCTGACAGGCCACATACCCAGCAGATCCCTGGCCACCTCAACCAGACTCCTGAATGGAGCTGCAGCGCCATGGCTCCACAGCTCCATTTATGTTCCATGATCCCCAGCCACCAAAGAAAAGGCTCCTTTCCCATAGCTCGACCCCTGATCTGACTTTCCACAGCCAGGATTGAGCTGTGGGGCTCCCCCTGTACCCCTTCCCCTCTTTGAGGTCACCAGGCTCCGTGGTCCCCTGACAAGTCCTCCGTTTACCTTGCCAACCCTGGACATACAGGGCCGACCATGGAATTGGCCCTGTACATCCAGGGTTGCATTACCATCCACCACCCACCCTCAATCCTCCCACAGCCCTCCCCCTCCTGCCCACAAACAGAGCTCCCTGCACAACTCAGCAATACATGCGGGGAGCTCTTCTGCCACAAGTTCGGTCCAGATATTTAGGGAGTGTGAATGTTTGGTTCAGACATTGAGACCCGCTAAACATAGATCAGAATGACCCCCTTAACCATTACATGTCGAGGCAGATTCAGGTTAGTGCGTCCACGGGCCATCCAGATGTCTAAACATCTGAACGGCCAGGGAATGCACTTTATTCTGCTCCCGTGGGGGCTAGACATCCACACAGGAGCAGAATTGCATCACAGTGGCTGGACGTCTGGGAGGTGCCCTGATTCTGAAACCCCAGATGTTCAGTCACTTGCCCAGCTATGTCAGTCAGACTCTCTCCTGGAGCCGCAGTGCCATGGCACCGTGAACACTGGCGGCATTGGTTGTAGGCCTGTTCCTCGCAGCCACACCCCGATTGGGCCTCCCATGGCCAAGGTCAGGCTGTGGGGAACCCCCTGCAGCCCCTCACCTCAGGTTTGGCCCCATGCACTGCCATCCCCAACATCCAGAGGTACTTATTCCACCTCTGAGGTAGAATAAGTTCCCTGTCTGTGTGACCCCGGACATACAGTGCTGACCTCAGAATCAGCCCTGTATGTCTGGGGTCGCATCCCCGCTTACCCCCTGCCATCGATCCTCCCCCAGCCCACCCCCTCCTGCCCATAAACAGAGCTCTCTGCACAAGTGGCTTGTATGTTTGGGGAGCTCTGCGGCCGGAGCAGAGATCCAGCCATTTTGCGCGTCTGGACATCTGGATCAGACATCCAAACCTCCTGAATGGAGATTGGAATGATCCCCTTAGCAGCTGTATTTTGCTAATAGGTTTTTCACCTACCCTTGCTCCATCCCAAAGCACTCCCATTTTCTAAACATATACCTTGGCCATTTTCTAAGTACATTGGCCATATTTAGGCTTACAAGTGGTCCTGATTGAAAAACAGAAAAAGCACTTTGCAGTTGGGGCTGCTGTCAGCTTTTGCATCTCAGCTTCAAGCCACTTGTGATATTACTGTGCTACTCAGAAAAGATGGAGGACTTTTAAAACATGGATAATTATTTCTTCAAATGGCATTCAGTAGTATTAGACTGAGTGTTTTCTAAATTCACACTTCAATTTCATGGACTGATAACTTTCTCAACCATACAGCTCCACAGTGCTTTACATTTGTGTTATTAATGGTTAATTTCTTTCAAGTATGGATGAACATTATACCTTAACATTTTCTTTATTGTCAGAAACTCTAAAAGTCAAACTATATTTTGTGTTGTCTTATGAATTAAATAAAAGAAAATTAATGTAGAATGTATTATTTCCTTATCTTGGTGACTTTCTCTCCGGAGTGATATGAAGTACTCACCTGGCCTCTTAGATAGAAAGACTACTAGGGATCTTTTACTAAAGGGCAGAGGGCATTGGGTTAAGACCCCATCTTTAGAGATTGCTTAGGATTACCTTAGTCCTGAGAATCTGGTGCCCTTAGATATTGATCCTAAACTGTTTATATTAAGTATAACATAATAAACTGTCTCTTCAAATGCAGTGTCTTGACATTGTCTGATATGTTACCTAAGCCCCCTTTCAGAGGGTACTGCCTATTTGGGCAAGCAACCCCCTTTGAGCATAGTGCAGAAGGTAAAAACTGGATGCAGTCCCAGATAGGATTCTCCAACTGCGAGCTGCATTGGCTGTTCTTCACAGCAAACTAGTGTTCCAAAGCAGAAAATGCACTTAAAACAGATAAGGTTAAAAGCAGGAAATCCAGTCCAGGTTTTGCAAATTTTCAAGAAGATATTGTGCAGATTATTGTCCAAATCTACAATATTGCAACAAAGCAATGTTGAGAAACAAACAAAAAGATACGTAATAACTTGAAGTCTCAGCAATTTAGGGGTCGATGCAGTACATCAGTGCACACAATTGGTGCACTGTCTGTGCATGTTTTATACACTACCATTGCAAAACAATGCAGAAAAGTGATTGGCGCAAGCATAGTCACTGTTCAGATGCCCATGCAGCTACCAGCGTATAACCCATGTAAATCTATTTGAATTAGTAATTAAGCAATTACCTTTTGCAGAAAAGTGTGCAGAAGACTGAGCTCAATGCTGGAGCTTTAATGCCAGGTCAGAGGAGTCATAAGGGGTCTGTACTCAATGCTGAAGAGGAATTAATGCCTGTTTCTTGAAAAGACAACCCCACAGCTTTTTTCTAGGCTTTGCTGAAGTGAGTGAGGCCTGAAAAAACTGAGGGGGAAGCATGCAGGTACAGGGTGTCTCTTTTGTCAATGCCCTGCTACAGCACTTTGGGAAAACACATTTTGACTGTCACCACCATCTGTGCCAGGCTTATGATTCCATTTAATGTATGAGGATGTGCTGGACTGCGACGTGGCACATAAGAGTAATGATTCTGCTCAGACGCTCTGCTCTGAATAATATCAGTGTTTAAGCTTCAGAGCGGAATGATTGCGCTATGCGGAACATAGCATTTCAGCACATGCACAAGTCTCTTTTTGTGTGAAGAATATAGGTGCTGGTAATATAGATATCTGTGTGCATGTGCCTGGCTTGCTATCTAGGTTTAGCGCAGACGTTTGGCACACAGCTCCTTTGCATGCTGTTTGCTCACTGCATGCCTATGCAGAACATCTGTAGTATATCTGAGTTTGGAAACCCTGCACTAGGGCTTTAGGGATGGGCTCTAGTGCATGGCTACTACATTGATCCTTTAGTGACTACAGTTTTTAAGCAGAGAAAAGCAGTCCCATGATTCAACTGAAATGAAGTCCTCGGGTTTCTTGAGTAACGTTGAAGGAAATTTGAGCCTCCAACTTTTTGTAAGGGGTTTTTCTTTTCCTTAATCCAGGACAACTGTAGAGGCCCTCCTTTCCCTCTTTAAAAGGCAAAGATCAACATGGATGCCAAGATGAAGCTCCTATTCCCTTGACTGCAGAATATTTACTCATGAATGCTCAACTCATCTAGTTCCATTGAGAACATTTTAAGTCTGTTCTGGTTTTGAACTTACATTCCATACAGTGTAAGATTTGCAGTCTTTGATTCTACCCACTGAAATCACTGCTTCAAGCCCTTTAATGCATCAGAATAGGACTGTCAGAAATCCACAACTGGCTTGGAATGTCCCAGATGAAGTTAGTTCTGTTTACCCATCTGGATCAAGCTCAAATGAATCCTTCCACAGGACTCTGTCCACATAGGAAAGTCACTCACTCTTGCAATGGAAAAGAAAGAATCTCTGCTAATCCCCTTCCGGGAGCTTTGGAGAATGCAGCCTCCTGCTCCCCGATCAATAACAAAACCCAGAGCTTCCTTTGGTCCCCTTTATACAACTGTTCCACCTTTGAAGATAATCAGAACTTCCCTCAGATATACATCACAGTAAAGGAACCCTCTCCGATCTGGAAGAACGGTCTTTATGGATCATATAGTTCAATCTACAAATTCTCAGAAGCACAAACAAAGAACAACATTGTTCTCTTGAGCTTCCACAACTAGTATAATGATCTTTACAGTTTTCTGGGATATGTTGTGTCTTAGTAACTTTCTTCAGGGTGAAGTGGTTGTGCATGGTGGCTGAAATCTCACTTCCAGTTACTTAGATGCAGCATGACTCAGTAAACTGCAATGATCATCGTACTTGCTGCAGAAGTCCAAGAGAACATTTAAAACAACTCTATAGGGAGAATATCTTTAAACTCCCCAGAGAACCTTACAATCTGTATGATAAAAGAGAGGTTTCCAGCTTTCTCCAATTGACTTTCCCGCCAAAACTCAAAACTCTAATTTCCCACTTCAATATCATCCATCCAGTTTGAGAACTACTGCATAAAAGAACAGACATCCACTACATAACCACTTCACCCTGAAGAAAGCCACAACATGATGGCTGAAACGTCACTTCCAATTACTAAGACGCAGTGTGACCCGGAAAACTACAAAAAGCAAAGAACAATATTATCGTACAAATGTCACAGAGATTGCAAAACCAACAGCTTTAACAGCAGCCCTAATATTTCATTATCAACAAAACAAAGATACATACTCATTTTTACTGTCTGAAATCTTCTCAGTAAATTTATTTCTCAGATTAAACAACTCCCTTTTACCCTCTGCGGAAATAATAAGTTAAGAACTCTTTTTAAGAGTTTTCTCAGGACTTCCTTAGTCCTGAGAATCTGGTCCCCTCATATGCTGAATTTGAATTTACCCAAAAAGCAGGAGCTTTCTAGAGTGTGCTGCAAGGGGTGTTTGCTATTAAAGAAATCATACAATTTCCTGCCCTAAAAGCTAAAATGGGTAATAGGGGGTCCACGTCTCCACTCTAAACACACTGCTGTGATCACTGTGAAAACCTGCATATACTTTAAGGCAGGGCTTTTCGAAGGGGTACTTGGTGGTTCTGAGTACCGGCCCCTTTTTCATTGCCTGTTAAAATGGTCCCATAGTCCTCATGTATTAATGAAAGAGCCCTGCTTATGACTACCAGCACCTTTATACTTAGGAAAAATGCACTGCTTTAAGCCGTATAATCACTAACTAGTTTGATAGATGGCTTTGAATATTGCCATCTCTATGGCTTTACCACCCTAATCCCTCCTCCATCTTTGTCTGTCCGGGAAGTAACAGCTCTAAACCTCTCGTGGATTTACCGCCAGCAATAATCTCAAGCACTAGCACTGTATCATAGTCTACTTTCATGCCTGTTTCCTAACCACCTAGTAATCGTTTAGCAAGAAAAAGAAGCATTTTGCAAGGGGATATTGATATTTCTTCAACCATTTTGAAAGATTATCTTTAAAGAGAAGCAGAAGTCTGGTACAGATGGTAGTGCCAATCAAGCTGCAATTTCCCAAAGTGCTGCAGCAGGATATAGACTGAAGAGACACATTGTACCTTGCTTTGCACAAAATCAGCTGACCAGATGAACTGAATTATTCCTTTGGTTTCTGTGAAACATTTCCTAGTCTATTTTGAAAAGGCTACATTTCCAGTACAAAGTATGAACAGAAAAGAACACGGTGTAAAATGAACTTTGTCTGCAAGTTGCAGGATTGCTATGTGAGAAAACATCTTCTGATGATTCTGAGGCATCTCGCCTTGAACCATAACACAGTATAGAGTGACTTATCTTGGTATTTCAAAAGCTTTGAGTCTGCAATAAGATTTTCTTCTTAACAAATGAAGATCAGGATAGGTCCTGTCAGCAGGCACAAGGATCCTACAAAGTCAAGCACTTTTTCCAACTTGTGCAGCTGAGAAATCAAATTGTGTGCTCACGCAGGAGAAGAAAAGATAATATAACCACAGGCCAGGTCATGAAATGTAACTTAAAATATTCAGTTGATAAGATGAAGTGTTCCTTTTTCTCAGATGCTCCTCTCTCTATTGTTTGTTGCTATTTTATATTCTTGTATAACATAAAAAAAAAAACAAATAACTAGAACAAAGCCCAGCAAGTAATACATTTACCAGATTTTTATTTGCAATGATGTGTATAAGATATACCATTGAACACTGAGGGGCCCTTTTACTAAAGTGTTCTATGTGGTTAGCATGGGTTTCAGCATGCAGTGACCCTGCACTATGACTCACAGTAACTATTAGCACAGGGACATAAGGACATAACAACATAACATAAGAAATGTCTTACACCTTCAGAACAACATCCATCAAACCCATTATCCTGTTTCTAACAGTGGCCGAACTAGGTCACAAGTACCCGTTTGGTTCCCAAAAAGGTACACAGGTTCCACAATGAGTGTCCCGGGGTAAGCAGTGGATTTCCCAAATTCTTTTTAATAATGATTTATGGACCTTTCCTCCAGGAACTTGTTCAAATCTTTTTTTTTAAACCCACCTACATTAACATCTTTTACTACAACCTCCAGTAACAAATTATGGAGTTTGATTACATCAAGAAGGCCACGGGGCCATGTACCGGCAGGCCGCAGCTAACTGGCGGGGCGGCCTTTGGATAAGAAGAGGAGTGGGGGGGAGGGGGTCGAAACGGCGGCAAGCATTTTTTAAATCCATTGGCTCCCACGGGTGATTGGAGGAGCACGGGAGCCAATGGACGTAGGGCAGGAGGGTGGGGGGGCCTTGTGGGGAGCAGGATCGTGCCCGTGAGGCATCAGTCTGGCAAAGCGTAGGACGAGGACTGGTGTCTTCGCGCTTGGAGCTCCAGTTTTCTTTCCTTTCGATGGCGGTGGGGGAGGACGTGGACGGCAGCAGTTTTTGCTCGACGGATTTGGGGCCCCAATTGGAGCGGCTGCTGCTGCTCTGTGGAGCGGCTGCCGGAGCATGGGTGAGCAGCAGGAGTGCCACACGCAGACGGCTGCAAGGTCAAAGGCAAGTGCTCCGCCACAGGTTGGGCTGATGGGGGAATTTAGGCTGTTGTGATTAAAAAAAAAAAAATAATAGAGAGAAAGCACTAAATAAAATAACAGAACTACACTCAATTAACAACTTTAGTTAGGGGGGGGGGAAAGAAACAGGAGTTTGCATTAACAGAGGCTGGTGTTTTTGCGGTGAGGGGCATGCCTGCACGGGAGGGCCGGGGGGCCAGGCGGTCAGGGGGGCCAGGCGGACGGGCGGCTGCGGAAAAGGGAAGGCAAGCTGCGAGGGGGGGGGAGGGGGCACTGGAAAAAGTGGGGAGAAGGGGTAAGAGGATGGGGGCTCGGGGTGAGAGGGTTGTCGGAGCAAGGGGACTCAGGAGGGGGGGGGGCATTGCCTGTGCGGGTTCTGGCAAGAAGCAGGGGGGGTGCTAGGCGGTCTCATGGGGGGACCTTCAGGGAGGCAGTGGTGAGTCAGGGTTCGGATGTGTTGCACAGGGCGGAAGGGGCTGGGGGGCCTCACAGGTGGGGAGGGAGGATGGGGGGATGTCAGGGTCCGCACCTAGGCATGGGGGCCGCAAGGAGGTGGGGTTAGGCAGGACGGTTCAGTTGGGGGGGCCCATGAGGCTGGCCTATAGTACCTGGGTGCATATATCCCACGGCTTGGGAGCATTGGCGGATAAGGGGGCAAGGGTCCTCCAGGGCCAAGTGGCTGGGGGCCTGGCAGCCGCCTTGGGCCATGGCAGGTTCCCCCTCTTTGTTTCCCTCCTTGTCTTCACAGATGCTGGCTGGAGAGACGCTGAGGTCGGAGCAGCTGGGAGGTGCGGCAGTGCACGGTGACGAGATGGCCACGGAGCCAGCGAGAAGTGTTCGGACAGCGGAGACATGGGAGGAGCAGGACGGAGTGCATCAGGCGGAGGACGGTCTGCCGTCCTCGGATGGCCTTTCAGGGGTGTCACTGCTTGGGACTTCGTCAGTTGGTGAGTTGCAAGGGGGTCAGGGGGAGCAGGGTGATGGGGGGGAGGTTATGGGGGGGAAGGGCAAGGCAAAGAAGAAGTGTAGGCAATCATGTAAGTGGCAGCGGAGGTCAGGGTCCTCTACGTCGTCATCCGATGATGTTTTGTCTTCTTCTTCGAGCTCAGGGGCCAGGTAGCGAGCCGCCAGGGGCAGGTCTGGTGGGGTAGCTGCGTCGGGAGGAGGGGGTTCTTCGCTTGCGGCCTTTTTGGAATTATGGGAGGGGGTGCCGCAGAAGCTGCATCGGAAGATTTGGAAGAGGAGATATATAGATATCTTTAGGCTGCTGGAGGGTAGGATGCAGTCGGGTGATAGTAAGCGGAAAAGGAGAACATAAGAACATAAGATATGCCATACTGGGTCAGACCAAGGTCCATCAAGCCCAGTATCCTGTCTCCAACAGTGGCCAATCTAGGTCATACGTACCTAGCAGTTTCCCCAAAAGACACAGGTTCCGCAATGCTTGTACTGGGTCAAGCATTGATATCCTGGGTCCCTTCTTAATAATGGTTTATGGACCTTTCCTCCAGGAACTTGTCCAAACCTTTTTTAAACCCAGCTACACTAACAGCCTTTACTACATCCTCCGGTAACAAATTCCAGAGTTTGATTACATGTTGAGTGAAGAAATATTTTCTTTTATTAGTCTTAAATAGTTTACCCTGTAGCTTCATTGCATGTCCCCTAGTCTTTCTATATTCTGATAACGTAAACAATCAATCTACGGTTACCTGTTCCACTCCGCTCATTAATTTATAGACTTCTATCATATCTCCCCTCAGCCGTCTCTTTTCCAGGTTAAAGAGCCCTAACCTTTTTAGCCTTTCTTCATAGGAGTATCCTTCCTTCCCCTTTAACATTTTGGAGGCTCTTCTCTGAACCTTTTCTTTTTTTTTAAATTCTTTATTTTCGTTTTATAACAACAAAGGAAAAGGAAGACATACAGCTAAAAGACAGATACATAACGTGTAATACATACACCAAAGTAAACCCCTACCACCCCCCTCCCCCCTGCTTCTTCTCTAGAAAACTAAGCATTCCCGAAGCGGGCGTGTACTTACATTATTGTGTTACAAAACCTAACGGTGATCTAAAACATGATGAGTGCGCATTATACAGGCATGTTGGAGCAATGAGCATATTGTACATAATCATTAAGCATCTGCCATTTAGACAAGCGAGAGTGAGTTTGGACATGGGGAATAGCTCTCCGAGGTATCTGCTCATATTTACTATATAAGCAGACGAGGTTCCACCATTCATTGACAGTAAGTCGAGAGCTATCCTTCCAATTCCTCGTGATTAAGCATATGGCTATACCCAGCATGAAATCAAGGAGAAAGCGACCCTTCTTAGGAAGAGAGGGGACCTCCGCCACAGAGCGGAGTCCCACGACTTTCCAAGAGAGAGGTTCATGAAAGTGTAAGATAAGTTGAATACGACCCCAGACCCGTCCCCAATAGACCTGCAGTTGAGGACATTCATAAATAACATGAGCGAAGGTTCCCACAGCAGTATGGCAAGACCAACACAGGTCCCTAGCATTTGGGTTCCATTTGGCTATTTTTTCTGGGGTATAAAAGCATCTGTGTGCAAAGAAGAAGAGAGTTTGGGTAACAGAGGCAGACCGGGAAACCCGCACTACCTTACTCCAGAAAACGCTCCATTGCACAGGGGTTAAAGTGGTTTGCAGTTCGCGCTCCCAGGCTTGTTGAGCTCTAAAAGTGTCCGTGTCTGTACCCTGACATATTATTTTATAAAAGTTAGAGGCTACCCCATGTGTACTACTAATGGAGTGAACTATCTCTAATAGCCCATCCTCAGTAGGGGCAGAGGGCGGCAGGATTCGAGCATTTTTGAGGCAGTGTTGAAGCTGCATCAATTGAAAGTAGTGTTTCGCTGGTAACGCAAATTCCTTTTGTAAATCAGAAAAGGTTTTCCAACGAGCTGCAGAGAAAAGCTGTTGGGGTGTCCAGATCCCCCTGGAGTACCAGGGTTTCCAGGCTATTGTTCTATTTAGGACTTGAATTCTGGGGTTATTCCATAGCGGGAGTCCGTCCTGAGGACATACATTCGGGCCCAGTGATAGAATGAGAGTGTTAAAGGCCGCAAGAGTATCGACAATCATTGGTGGATGGCGGGTGTCTACTTGATAGGACATACCGGGGAGATGGGTCAACGGAATTGGGCTACTAAGCTCCTCTTCTATGTCAAGCCAAACTGGTCTGCTGTCTGTTGAGGCATCTAGCCATTGGGCACCTTGCTTAAGTAGAAAGGCTTGATGATATCTAAGAAAATCAGGAAATCTGGTACCCCCTCGTTCCTTTGCAGACTGCAGTTTATGTTTAGCTACCCTTGGTGGCTTGCCCTGCCAGAGATAACGGACGAGAAGGCCCTCAATATCTTTATAAGTACGTAACGGAAGTAAGCATGGCAGCATTTCTAAAATGTAGTTCACTTTGGGGACTATCATCATTTTCACAGTTTCTAAGCGGCCCCACCATGTGAGAGATAAGGGAGACCAACGATTTGTGAGTTCACGGACTTTGGAGACTACCTCTTTGGCATTAAAACTGATAGTGTCTTCTAAAGGAGAACAGTAATGGACCCCGAGATACTTCACCATGCGGGATTGCCAAAGGAAGGGAAAGGCCTGCATGTCAGCCTCATGTACCCAGCGGTTCAGTGGGAATGCTACAGATTTGGTCCAGTTAATTTTATAGCCCGATAATTGTGAGTATCCGTCAATCAGATCCAAGACAGCTGGAACCGAATCGAGGGATACGAAGAGCATAAGGTCATCTGCATATGCAGAGAGTTTAATCTCCCTATGACTAAAGGGGACACCTCGAATACGTGCAGACTGTCTAATAAGGAGGGCTAGGGGTTCAAGAGCGAGATCAAAAAGCATTGGTGATAGGGGGCAACCTTGACGCGTGCCTCTTTGGAGGTTAAATGGCTGAGATTTGATGGCGTTTACACAAATACTGGCGACGGGTTGAGTATACATGACTTGGAGATATCGGAGGAAGCCCTCTCCAAAGCCATACCATCGGAGAACTGCAAATAAGAAGGGCCATTCTAGACGATCAAAGGCTTTTTCGGCATCCAGGGAAAGACCCACCCATGGATGGTCGAGATTGGCAGCACTAGATAGCACATGGCACAAGGTCCGAGCATTGTCAGCAGTTGATCTGCCGGGTATAAAACCGCATTGGTCGGGGTGAATTAGGGTAGCCATCATGTCAGATAGCCGGGTGGCCAAGATCGTTGCGAAGATCTTATAGTCGGCATTAAGTAGGGAGATTGGACGGTAGTTGGCGGTCAGTAGCGGGTCTCTGCCTTCTTTCTCAAATACAACCACATTAGCTGCAGAAAAGGATCCCAAAGAGGATGTATCTACCGCAAGGGCAGTAAAATAGAGTTTTAAGTAGGGAACTAAATCTGCACTGAACGTTCTGTAGAATTCGGTCGGGAGAACATCGGGCCCTGCGGCACGGCCCGAGGCTGTTCGTTTTAGGGCAGATTGGATCTCTGAAGTAGAGAAGGGTTTATCCATCGCATCCCTATCATCTTCAGAGAGGGTCGGCCGCTGAATGCCAGAAAGCAATCGCTCGAATGTCTCTGACGAGAACTCACATTCAGATTGATATAGGCGGGTATAGAAATCCCGAAAGAGCTCTATAATGTCGGAGTCTGTGGTCACTATGCCCCCTCCCTGTGGAGCTCGAAGGGCCGCAACGCGTTTGGCTTCTTTTTGACCTTTCAAGGCATTGGCTAAGAGTCGACCGGCTCGGTTATTTTCACGATAATATGTCCCTCGCTGAAGCTCAATACTCTTAGAAGCTGCAGTTGAGAGGATTGAATTATATTGAAAACGGAGACGCTGTAATCGAATTAAAACACATGGGTCAGTGCGTGAAGTTAGAACTCGTTCGCCTGCCTTTATTTGTTGGTCTAGTATGAGCAGCTGCTGTTTACGTTGTTTCCGCAGGCGGATTTGATAGCTAGTGATCGTTGCCCGAATGGCCGCTTTGAAGCCCTCCCACCAAGCCCAATTCGCAGTATCTTGGGGTAGATTAAAATGGAAGTAATCCTGTATGGCTGCTCGAATTTCTGACTGGAACTCTGGCTGAGTTAACAGGGCTCTATCAAAGAACCAGGCTCCCGAGTTTCCCTGGGGTGCAGTAGTGTGTAATTGAAAGGAAATGGCAGCATGATCTGAAATATGTTGGGAGTGAATCTTTGCAGTGTCCACCTGAGGAACTAACAGTTTTGAGATTAGAAAGAAGTCTATGCGAGACTGAGATTTATGAGGGGAAGAGAAGAAGGTGAAGTCAAGCTCATTGGGGTGTAGTAACCTCCATAGATCAACTAAAGCAAGATCCTTAATCAGGGAGGTAAGCGTGGCGTGACTCTTGGGGGGACCACTCGTCCTAGGCGGCTGTTTGTCAATCAGGGGATCAAGGACTAGATTGAAATCCCCCCCAATGATCAATGAAGTATTAGCAGAAGCCTGCGCAACCTGAGCAATGGTAGCAAAAAAGGCAGGGTCATCAACATTAGGAGCGTAAAGGCATATACATGTAACTTCAAGGCTACCTATCTTGAGGTGAACTCTAGACCATCTACCTTCTGTATCTGAGCTAGTCGCAATAACAGTAGCATGCAAAGATTTCCTAACCAGTATGGCAACCCCACATTTCTTAGAAACGGCTGGGGAATAGGCGGCCACCATGTAAGGTTTAATATTGAGTTTAAGAGTTTCCTTCGAATTTAAATGCGTTTCTTGGAGAAAAATCAGATCCGCTGCTTCCTGACTGAGGTAGCTTAGGATTTTCTTCCGTTTTTCTCGGATTATTGATTCCTTTTACGTTCAATGAGAAAATCTTACATGGTGCCATCAATCGGTAATAGACATTTTAGGTAAGGGCGCTTGATAACATATAACATAAGCAGAATCTGTACAACAATGTCATAATCACCGAGTATTCTGGCTAATACACCCCATATTGAAAAGTATGTACCAACGTATCTTAGAGAAGAAGCAAAACCCCCAAAGAATATGGCGACCATATGTCTGCGGGAGGAGGCCCTAGAGAGGAAATAGAAAGACATGTAAAAAAAAGAAAAGAAACACCAGAGTCCATAATAACACTGTCTCTGATACTCATCGAGGCTACTGTGGGTAGATGGAGTCGGGTCACAGATACCATCAAGAGTAAGGCCACAGACTACCCACGCCAGACTCTTTGCTAGGCTGCGGCAGATCCAATATGGCAGATACAGCGGATATGAGGAGACTTGCAGGAATATTCTGGAAGTCAGCGCATCAAGTCGGCTTCTTTGGAATCCAAAAACTCCGCTAGTAGATCAGGGTCCTCAAATGTTCTTGTCTGATTGTGAAGCGTGACTCGGAGCTTGGACGGGTACATCAGGCCATAGCGTGCTTGTAGTTGTTGAAGCCTCGGCCGGAATTCCAGAAAGCGCTTTCGGCGGTCGACCGTGGGCTTAGCCAAGTCGGGATAGAAGGAGATCTTGTGGCTCTCAAACTCCATATGGCCCTTTGCCCGAGAGGCACTTAGAATTTGCTCCACGTGTTGATATCTCAATAGTCGAAAAATGATAGGCCGCGGGGTCTTCCTGTTGAGCGTTATGCTTGTGGGTACACGATGAGCGCGATCAATCTCCAAATCTTTGGTAAAGGTGATTTGGAGCAGGGAAGGGAGGATTTTGCATAAAAACTCTTTCATGTCTCCCGATTCCGCTCCCTCCGGTATGCCCACGAGTCGTATGTTGTTGCGGCGCGCTCTATTATTGCCATCTTCCACCTCTTTCTGCAAGGCCCGCACCTGTCGTTCAACTTTGTCGAGTTTGGACAACCGGGCCGCATGGGAGTCCAATATGCTCTCCATTTTGTCCTGACGCGAAGAAAGCCCTTCTAGCTTGCTTTGCAGCACACCAAAATCTTCCCGCAGCGCTCGGAGTGCTTCACCGTTTGCCTGCACAAGGTTTTTGACCCCTCTAATCTCTACGAGGATTTCCTGCTGCATTTCGGGGCCCTCGCACAAGGCCGGCCCCTTCTGCGGGGACGGAGGTTCAGTTTTGGAACGTTTGCCGTGAGAAGCCGCTGGAGATCCAAATTCCAGGCGCGTTGGTTTGGTCCCCGCCATCTCACCAATGTGCCCCGGCAAGATCAGAGTAGAAGTTCTAAGTTAGTGAGGTGTTAATTCAGGATTCTGAGTAGGCCTCTCGGGAGCCTCAGCGTTATGCGACCATCCCGCTGGACATCAGGCTCCGCCCCCCTTCTCTGAACCTTTTCTAATAATGCTATATCCTTTTTAAGATACGGCGACCAGAATTGCACACAATATTCAAGGTGCGGTCTCACCATGGAACGATATAGAGGCATTATAATAACTTTTGTTTTATTTTCCATTCCTTTCCTTATGATACCTAGCATTCTATTTGCTCTCTTGGCTGCCGCTGCACACTGGGCCGAGGGTTTTAACATGCTATCCACAATGACGCCTAAATCTTTTTCCTGGGTGGTGGTTCATAATGTGGAACCTTGCATCGTGTAACCATAGTTCGGGTTGTTCTTCCCTAGGTGCAAAACTTTGCACTTGTCCACATTAAATTTCATCTGCCATTTTGATGCCCAGTCTTTCAATTTATCAAGATCCTCTTGCAATTTTCCACAATCCTCTTGGGTTTTAACAACTTTAAATAGTTTTGTGTCATCTGCAAATTTGATAACCTCACTCATTATTCCACTTTCCAGGTCATTTATGAATATGTCAAAAAGCAGCGGACCCAGCACAGATCCCTGGGGTACACCACTATTCACCTTTCTCCAATGGGAAAATTGGCCATTTAGCCCAACCCTCTGCTTTCTATCTTTTAACCAGTTCCTGATCCACAGTAGTACACTGCCTCCTATCCCATGACTCTTTAGTTGGTGTTACATTGGCGATCCTCCAATCTTCAGGTATTACAGATGATTTTAATGATAGTTCACAGATTACTAATAGCAGGTCTGCAAAATCATATTTCAGTTCTTTCAACACCCTTGGATGTATACCATCCAGCCCAGGTGATTTGCTACTCTTCAGTTTATCTAAAGCTTTGCACTTGTCCACATTAAATTTCATCTGCCATTTTGATGCCCAGTCTTCCAATCTATCAAGATCCTCTTGCAATTTTCCACAATCCTCTTGGGTTTTAACAACTTTAAATAGTTTTGTGTCATCTGCAAATTTGATAACCTCACTCGTTATTCCACTTTCCAGGTCATTTATGAATATGTCAAAAAGCAGCGGACCCAGCACAGATCCCTGGGGTACACCACTATTCACCTTTCTCCATTGGGAAAATTGGCCATTTAGCCCAAACCTCTGCTTTCTATCTTTTAACCAGTTTCTGATCCACAGTAGTACACTGCCTCCTATCCCATGACTCTTTAGTTTTGCCAAAAGTCTCTGATGAGGGACCTTGTCAAAGGCTTTCTGAAAGTCCAGATACACTATATCAACCGACTCACCTTTGTCCACCTGTTTATTCACACTTTCAAAAAAACATAACAGATTAGTAAGACAAGATCTTCCTTGTCTAAAGCCATGTTGGCTGTCTCCCATTAGGCCATGACTATCTACATGTTGAGTAATTTTATTCTTTATGATGGTTTCTACCATTTTTCCCGGTACTGACGTGAGGCTCACTGGTCTGTAGTTTCCCGGATCACCCCTGGAACCCTTATTAAAAATTGGTGTTACATTGGCGATCCTCCAATCTTCAGGTATTACAGATGATTTTAATGATAGCTCACAGATTACTAATAGCAGGTCTGCAATCTCATATTTCAGTTCTTTCAACACCCTTGGATGTATACCATCCAGCCCAGGTGATTTGCTACTCTTCAGTTTATCTAATAGTTGTAATACATCTTCCCGATGTATCGATATTTCCTTCAATTCTTCCGCACCTTTAAATGCCACTTCAGTCATGGGTAACATCCCTACATCTTCCTCAGTAAAGACAGAAGCAAAGAATTCAATCAGTCTCTCCGCTATAGCCTTGTCGCCTCTTAGTGCTCCTTTAACTCCCCTATCATCTAATGGACCAACTGACTCTCTCACAGGTTTTTTGCTACGAATGTACTTGAAAAGATCTTTATTTCGCATTTTTGCTTCCGCAGCAAGCTTCTTCTCAAATTCTCCCTTTGCCTGCTTTATCAATGCCTTGCATTTGACTTGCCAGTGCTTGTGCTGTTTCCAGGTTTCGTCGTTTGGCTCTTTTTTCCATTTCCTGAAAGATGCTTTTTTGGCAACAACAGCCTCTCTGACCTTACCTTTAAACAATGCTGGCAGTTTTTTGGACTTCCTTCCACTTTTCTTAAAGCGTGGAATACAGCTGGTCTGGGCTTCCAAGATAGTATTTTTCAACAACACCCAAGCTTGATGTAAGTCTTTAACCTTTGCAACTGCTCCTTTTAGTTTTTTCTTAACTATTTTCCTCATTTTATCATAGTCTCCCTTTCGAAAGTTAAAAGGTAGTACTGTGGATTTCCTTACTATCCCTCCTACACTAATTAAATCAAAGGTGATCGTGCTATGATCACTATTGCCAAGTGTCTCCAACACCCTTATCTCTTGCACTAGATCTGGTGTTCCACTAAGGACTAGGTCTAATATGGCTTCCCCTCTGGTTGGTTCATGAACCAGCTGCTCCAAGAAACAGTCATTTATGTCATCTAGGAACTTTATCTCCCTAGCATGTCCTGCCGTGATACTGACCCAGTCGAGACCGGGGTAATTGAAATCACCCATTATTATTACTGCATTGTAACTTTTGTTAGCTTCCTTGATTAACACTGACCCAGTCGATACTGGGGTAATTGAAATCACCCATTATTATTACTGCGCTGTAACACAGCGATGTAGGGAATACAGGTGATACCAGGAATACAGGCAATAGTACAGACAATACCAGGAGTACATGCAATATAGGGAATACAGGCAATGCAAGGAATACAGGCAGTATAGCAGTATTAGCGGCACAGTCGTGAACAGGCAATTGGTAAGGAAGGTCTCTCCTAGTAGTTTCTCTTATAGGTGGTTCCTGGAGCTGTAGGCCCCCAACAACCAGCTAAAGTTCAGCTATCATCAGTGCAGGTATCACACAGCACGTTTCTTGGGTATCTGTAAGGGGTATCATGGTAGATATATTCAGCGTCACGGGAAAACAAGGTCTCAAGATAAATGATGATCTACAGTACCTGCGTTTGTGTCCTGGATGGTACGTGGCCTCCGCCTAAGGGCCACGCCAAAGGACCCTCTGGCGAGGCCATCAGGCGCAGGCCCGCAGAGCGCAGGTGCGCTGGTTGGGGCCGGCTTCTTAAGATGGCTCTGCTGCACCTCCCATTGCCCCGATTGGGCAGGAGCCTTCGAGCGGGAGAATCAAGCTCCTCTCCCGTTCGGGCGCTCTACCCCTAATCGGGGGAGCTGATGGAGGAAGGCTGCTTCGGGCTGGGTCTGTCCTGTTGGGGCCAGCTTCTTATGCCGGCTCTGCTGCACCTCCCACTGTCCCGATTGGGCAGAAGCCTCCGAGCGGGAGAATCAAGCTTCTCTCCTGTTCGGGCGCTCTACCCCTAATCGGGGGAGCTGATGGAGGAAGGCTGCTTCGGGCTGGGTCTGTCCTGTTGGGGCCAGCTTCTTATGCCAGCTCTGCTGCACCTCCCACTGCCCCGATTGGGCAGGAGCCCACGAGCGGGAGAATCAAGCTCCTCTCCCGTTCGGGCGCTCTACCCCTAATCGGGGGAGCTGATGGAGGAAGGCTGCTTCGGGCTGGGGATGAGAAGGCGGGGAGGGTCCAGAAGGCGTCGCGCAATGTCGTTAACTGGGTGAGGGCCATCTTGCGGTTGGCTAGTGTGTGGGGACATCATTACCCGGGGCAATATGGGATGTTGCTAACTTACGCGGACTCGATTTTGGAGGCGGTGCAGACTCATGATGGTTGGGCATGGCTCAACTATGATGAGAAGTTCCGGGATAAAATGGAGGAGAATCGGTTGTTGTCTTGGGGTACGCAGGACATTAACCTTTGGCTGACACAGATGTCGGTGAGAGGAGGTTCAGGGGGGGCGGACAAAAAGGGGGTAGCGCGTTGACAGCGAGCGCGGGGCGGCCATTTCGTGGGGGAGGGGCTCCCGGGCTACAAAGACCAGGTGGCGGGGGAGCCAGGGATGTTTGTTGGCATTTTAATAAGTCCTCTTGCCCCTTTCCGGACTGTAAGTTCTGGCATAGTTCTTCAGTCTGCGGGTGGGCACTCAGCAATTAAATGTGTCACGAAAGGGGCCGCGGTTTTCCCCTCGCCTGCTCCCAAGCAATAGTGAGTTGTTGGACCTGGCTCCGACACCGATTCGGTTCAAGGCACTTAGGCCTTGGCTTAAGCGATAGAAGCGGCATGGGGTCGGGGTGGTGCTTGAGAGGGGTTTTCAGTATGGTTTTCCCATACCAGTGGCGGGAAAGGGGGGTTCGGAGAGGGCGCGTAACTCATCATCGGTGCGGCGTTTTGTTCAAATTGTTAAGGACAAGTTAGCCGCAGAGTTGGAGTTGGGTAGGGTTGCCGGGCCATTTGCGGAATGGCCGTTCGCGCACTTCATGGTTTCCCCATTAGGCATTGTTCCAAAGAAGGAACCCGGGAAGTTCCAGTTGATTCACAACTTGTCCTTCCCGGTAGGGGCGTCAGTCAATGACTGTATGCCAAGGGAGTTGTGTGCGGTGCGTTATGCGTCCTTCGATGAGGCAGTGGAGTTAGTGAGTGGATGTGGGCCGGGGTGTCTGATGGCAAAGGTAGATATCGAATCCACTTTCCGCTTGTTGCTGGTTCACCCGGATTCATTTCATTTACTGGGTTTTAGTTTAGAAGGACGTTACTATTTTGATAAGTGTATGCCGATGGGTTGCTCGGTATCCTGTTCCTATTTTGAGATGTTTAGTTCGTTCATGCACTGGGCTCTGCAGGAGTCAGTGGGATGTGAGAATGTGGTCCATTATCTGGACGATTTCTTATTGTGGGCAGGGCGCAGTCGGGGCAATGTCAGGAGTTGCTGGACAGCTTCATGAGGCTAGTGCAGGATTGGGGCGTCCCGTTGGCGGTGGGTAAGACGGAGGGTCCGGTGACGCACCTCACGTTTTTGGGGGTGGAGTTGGATTCGGTGGACATGGTGGCATGATTGCCATTGGAAAAAGTGGCGAGGTTGCGGGTTCTGGTGTCGAACGTGATGGGGTCGCAAAAGTATTGCTGCGGGAGATGCAGGCTTTGATAGGCTCGTTGAATTTTGCTTGTCGGGTCATTCCGTTGGGGCGGGTGTTCCTGTGCAGGTTCTCAGTGGCTACGTCTGGTGTACTTAAGCCGCATCACCGCATCAGGGTCTCAAGGAGCATGAGGGCAGACTTGGGGGTTTGGGATGAGTTCCTGAGAGGCTTTAATGGCATAGCAGTTATACGGGAAAGGGAAATGTCTACCTTTGATCTGCAGCTCTTTACTGACGCGGCGGGCGGTTTGGGCTTGGGTGTATATGTCGGGGGTTCTTGGTGTGCGGAGCTCTGGCCATCGGCGTGGCGTGAGGCGGGCCTGACCGATAGTATAACCTTCTTGGAATTGTTTCCGGTGCTGGTGGTTTTGGAGTTGTGGCCGGACAGGCTGCGCAATCGCCGGAAGTTGTGGTGGTGCGATAACGAAGCGGTGGTTAGCGTTATTAATAGGTATGCTCCGCATTGCCTGCGGGTGGCGGCCCTAATGAGGGAGGTTGTGCTGGCCTGTTTGAGATTGAATGTGGTGGTGAGGGCTCGTCATGTACCAGGGTATGCTAACCAGGTTGCTGATGCTCTCTCCCGTTTCAAGTGGGACCTGCTCTGGCGATTGGCACCAGAGGCGGACGCCGTTGGAAGGCGGGTCCCGGAGCACTTATGGAAGATTGGCCTGAAGGCATGCTGAACCTGTTGCGGAGTTCGGTGTCACTGGTGACTTGGCGGGCTAATTGCAGAGGCTGCGACAGCATTGTGGAATTTTTAGCAGCCTGGGGCTGGCGGCGAAGTCCTGTCCTGGACCACCTCATGGGCTTGTATATTATGGCAGCGAAGGCTGTGGGAGAAGCGAGATCGACGGTGCGGGCGCACATAACAGGATTTGCCTTTTTCTCCAGGGCAGTGGGGTGGGGAGCGTCCAGCTGGGGGTTCCTCTCACGCCGGTTGTTGATGGGTTGGGAGTGGGGTACCCCTCTGCAGGGTGATAGGTGGCAGCCGATCACGTATGAGCTGCTCAAGAAGCTGTGTGCCGCGCTGCCTTTGGTGGCGGCGTCTACATACAAGGTCACGCTGTTTCAGGCAGTGCTTTGCGTGGCCTTTTTTGGGGCTTTCCGGGTGGAGGAAATGGTGGCGCCGTCCACTTCTGCTGTGGGGGGAGGGGCTTTACAGTTTCATCATCTGCGGGTGTCTAAGAAGGAGTTGGGCATCCGGTTGGCAAGGTCCAAGACTGATCAGAGGGGCAAAGGTGCTTGGGTGATCTTGAGAGCTATGGAGGGCTCCCTAACTTGTCCAGTGGCTGCTATGGAGGCCTACCTGCAGGTGAGGCCGTGGGGGGAGCGGATTTCTCTTCTTGCATGAGAATTCGCGCAGTCTCACGCGGTTTCAGTTCACAGCAGTCCTGCGGATGACGGTGCGCCAGTTGGGTTTAGAGCCGGGTGACTTCGCCCCTCATTCATTTAGGGTTGTCGCGGCCACTGGTGCCGCAGAGGCGGGTTTAAATGAGTGAGAGATTCAGCGTATAGGCAGATGGCGCTCTAATGCATTCCGGGGATATGTTCGTTTGTGAGGGAGATTGAGGGGGATCGATGTTTAACTGTGCTATTTCTTTTAGATGGGGGCCAGATGCCATGTTGCTGCTGGATGATCGGCCATTCGTTTGTGTACTGGGCAGGTCAACGAGCAGCAGCGAGGCCTCTTGGGGCGAACATCGGACTGCACGCCTCGGAGGTGACCGTCTCATGGCTGGGCGAGCGCGGTCTTCGCTGGTCGCAGCTCTTGTCTTTGCTTCGGCACCATCAGCGTGTGCGGGGATCCCCGGCATTGCTGTTGCTACATCTCGGAGGCAACGACTTGGGGGCTTGGACAGTTAAGCAGCTGATCAGGGCGGCAAAAAGAGACCTGGAAGAAGTGTTGTTAATGTTTAATGATGTTGTTTCGTTATGGTCAGATATAATTCCGAGGCCTGCTTGCTGGGGCCACCAGAGGTAGTCTCGTGGGTTGATTAAAGTTAATCGGCAGATTGGCCGATGGGTGTGCGAAAAAGAGGGATGGCAGATTTTGCATCCTTGGGTCGAGGTGGATTGTGCTGGTTTATATCGGCCAGACGGAGTGCATTTATCCCCGGTCGGGGTGGATTTGCTTAAGAGGCCTTGGAGTATGTGATGCAGGGCAGGGTAGCTGGTCGCAGCTTTGCATTTGGGGGGGCTCAGGGGCAGGTGTCCCTGAGCCTGTGGCGGGATCCCGGAGGTGTCCGGGGTCCGAAGTCTTGGCAATGCGCAGGGCGGGGGTGGGGTACGCCCGACCCGGAGAACCCCTCGGGGCTTTTGCTAATAATATGGCGAAGCTGGAAGACGGGGGGGATGGAGTTGCCGGGGGTCAGTTCCCGGTGGAAGCGGGAGGAAACTCGCTTTGCTACTCACATGGCTGGTGAGGGGTCGTCCCGCTGCCGGAACCTGTATGTCGAAAGTTTGGTTGTTGTTAGATGGTTTGGATAATGTTATGGTTAATAAAAGCTGCAACCAGTTGAATACCAATAATTTGTGGTGTTGTGGTTATTTCAGGTGCCGGGGGGGGGGTGGCGTAAGGTGGCGTGGAAGGGGCTGGAGCACCACATCTGCCTTACCCTGTTACAAGAAGGCCGTGGGGCCACGTACCGGCAGGCCGCAGCTAACTGGGTGAGCGGCGTGGTGCGTGGCCCCGGCCTTTGGATAAGAAGAGGAGTGGGGAGGGGTAGGGGGTCGAAACAGCAGCAAACATTTTTTAAATCCATTGGCTCCCGCGGGTGAATGGAGGAGCGTGGGAGCCAATGGACGTAGGGCAGGAGGGTGGCGTGGGCCTTGCGGGGAGTGGGAGCGTGCCCATGAGGCGTCAGTCTGGCGAAGCGTAGGACGAGGACTGGTGTCCCCACCCTCCCACCCTTATGATGGGTGGATTCGGGGATAGGGGGGTTGCAGCTGGTGGGGGGGGGGGGTGGGATCCCGGAGGTGTCCAGGGTCTGGAGTCTTGGCAATGCGCAGGGCGGTGGTGGGGTACCCCCGACCCGGAGATCCCCTCGGAGCTTTTGGTAATAATATGGCGAAGCCGGAGGAGGGGGGATGGAGTTGCCGGGGGTCAGTTCCCGGCGGAAGCGGGAGGGATCTCACTTTGCTACTCACATGGCTGGTGAGGGGTCGTCCCGCTGCCGGAACCTGTATGTCGAAAGTTTGGTTGTTGTTAGATGGTTTGGATAATGTTATGGTTAATAAAGCTGCGACCAGTTGAATGGCAATAATTTGTGGTGTTGTGGTTATTTCAGGTGCGGGGGGGGGGGGGGGTGGCGGAAGGTGGCGTGGAAGGGGCTGGAGCACCACTTCCGCCTTACCCTTTTAGTTGAGTGAAAAAATATTTTCTTTTATTAGTCTTAAGGAGTAACCAATAGATCAGTGTTTGATTCCCACTAGCACTCCTTGTGACCTTGAGCAAGTCACTAAACCCTCCATTGCCTTGGAAAAAAGGCCTGGCAATCTACTGTCAAGAAAACCCAGGAGTTGCTGGGTTACCAGGAGTCAACATTGACTCAGAGGCACACACTGCATTAGCATTAAATGGGTTACATTGTAGCTTCATTTTGTGTCCCTAGTCTTTCTATTTTTTGATGCCATAAACAACCGATCTATGTTTACCCATTCCATTCCATTCATTAATTTATAGACCTCTATCATATCTCCCCTCAGCTATCTCTTTTCCAAGTTGAAGAGCCCTAACCTTTTAAACCTTTTCTCTTGGGGGTATCCTTCAATGACATTAACCATTTTGGTGGCTCTTCTCTGTACCTTTTCTAATCCTGCTATATCCTTTTAAAGATATGGTAACTAAAATTGCACACAATATTCAAGGTTCGGGCACCCCATGGAACAATACAAAGGCATTATAATATCCTTGGTTTTATTCTCCATTCTTTTTCTTATGATTCCTAACATTCTATTTATTTGCTTTCTTGGCCGCTGCTGCAGACTGGGCAGAAGGTTTCAATGTATTATCCATGATGATGCCTAAATCCTTTTCCTGGGTGGTGGTTCCTAATGTGTAACCATAATTTGGGTTGTTCTTTCCTAGGTGCATAACTTTGCACTTGTTCATATTAAATTTCATTTGCCATTTGGACATCCAGTCTTCGAATTTATCAATGTCCTCTTGCAATTTTTCACAGTCCTCTTGGGTTTTAACTACTTTGAATAATTTTGTGTCATCAGCAAATTTGATCACCTTACTTATTATTTCCATTTCCAGGTCATTTATTAATATGTTAAAAAGCAGTGGACCCAGAACAGATCCCTGGGGTACTCCGCTATTCACCTTTCTCCATTGGGAAAATTGTCCATTTAGCCCTACTTTCTGCTTTCTATTTTTAACCAGTTCCTGATACACAATAGTGCACTGCCCCCTATCCTAAGATTTTATCAACCAGCTCACCTTTATCTACCTGTTTATTCACATCTTGAAAACAATATAACAGATCAAGAAGACAAGATCTTCCTTGGCTAAATGCATGTTGGCTTTTCCCATTAAACCATGACCATCTACATGTTCAGTAATTTTGTTCGTTATAATGATTTCTGACATTTTGTCCAGCACTGAAGTCAAACTCACCAGTCTGTAGTTTCCTGAATCACCCCTGGAACCCTTTTTAAAACTTGATGTTACACTGGCCATTCTCTAATCTTCAAGTACTATTAAGGACGAAGTTAGATACCTCGGAGTAACTCTTGACAAAGAACTCAACTTACGATCCCACATAAGAAAAACGGTTAAAAACGCTTATTACAGAATGAAAATAATCAGACGCCTCAAGCCGCTTCTCTCATATGAACACTTCCGCACAGTATGTCAAGCGCTCATAACTCCCATACTAGATTTCTGTAACCCAATCTACAACGGTCTTTCTAAACATTCTTTTAAACCGTTACAAATGGCTCAGAACACAGCAGCCAGAATAATCAACGGCTCCGCAATTTATAACCACATTACTCCTATCCTCAAAGAACTCCATTGGCTCCCAATAAGTCACCGTATCAAATACAAGATGATTATAAATATTTTCAAAATTAGACATAAGAACTCTGCATTCAGCCTTCATGCTCTCTTGATCCCTAATTCCAGCAACAGACCAAGGAGGCAGACCACTTCAAACACCCTCAGCACCCCAAGAAACTACGTAAAATCTTGAAATTTCTCTACACAAAGAGCGATTTCATTGGCTGCCCCATTGATATGGAACTCCCTCCCTCCTGATTTACGTTCAGTTGACGACTTAAAGGACTTTCGTAAACAATTAAAGACAATACTCTTCGTTGATCACTACAGATCAGTCAGCTAACTAGATTCCGCTTATTGTAGTTGTTTTGTAAAATGATTTTCTGTAACAGTTGACCAATGTTGTTTATCCTACTTTACTACTTCTAAGTTTTGTTTATACTATGTACATTTCCTTTACTTTATAACCCTTGTATGTCTTGTAACCGCTTTGATTTAAGGAAAAGGCGGTATAAAAAACTTGTTAAATAAATAAATAAATAAGTACTACAGATGATTTTAATGATAGTTCACAGATTACTAATAATAGGTCTGCAAACTCATATTTCAGTTCTTTCAACACCCTCAGATATACGCCGTCTGGTTCAGGTGATTTGCTGCTCTTTATCAAACAGTTGTAATACATCTTCCCAGTTTATCAAAATTTGTTTCAATCCTTCTGAGACATCACCTTTAAATACCATTTCAGGTATGAGTAACATTATCTTCTGCATTAAAGACTGAAGCAAAAAATTCATTCAGTCTCTCCAATATGGCTTTATCCTCCCTTAGCACCCTGTTTACCCCTCTATCATCTAATGGCTCAACTGACTCTCTCACAGTTTGTTTGTTTTGCTGCAAATGTACTTGACAGTGTTTTTATTGTGCATTTTTGCTTCCATGGAAAGCTTTCTTTTCAAATTCTCTCTATGCCTGGCTTATAAATGCCTTGCATCTAACTTGCCAGTGCTTATGTTGTTTCCCATTTTTGTCATTTGTCTCCTTTTTCCATTTCCTGAAAAATGCTTTTTTGACTACAGCAGCCTCTCTGACCTCATTTTTAAATTATGCTGGCAGCTTTTTGGCCTTCCTTCTACCTTTCTTAAAGCATGGAATACATGTAGTCTGGGCAACCAATATAATATTTTTAAAAAATGCCCATGCTTGATATAAAGTTTTAACCTTTAACTATATTCCTCTTTTTTTCATACTCTCCCTTTGGAAAGTTAAAAGTAGGACTGTGGATTTCCTTGATGTCCTCCATCCATTTATTAAATCAAATGCAATCGTGCTATTGTTTGATCACCATTGCCAAGTGGTCCTAACACTGTTATCTGTTGCACCAGATCCTGTTTTCCACTAAGACTAGGTCCAAAATAGCTTTCCTTCTTGTTGGTTCATGAACCAGCTGCTCCAAGAGACAGTCATTTATTTCATCTAAAAATTGTATCTCCCTAGCATGTCCTGCTGTGACATTGATCAGTCGATACCTGGGTAATTGAAATCACCCATATTGTGTTGTAACTTTTGTTAGCTTCCCTGATTTCTTTTAGCATTTCATCATCCATCTGTTCATTCTAGCCAGGCAGACAGTTGTATAACTCCACTGCCATTGCCTTCCCCTTTATACACAGAATTTCTATCCACAGAGATTTTACAGTGTGTTTTGTTTCCTGCAAAACTTTTATCCTGTGAGATTTGATGCTTTCTCTATCCTAGAGTGCAACCCCTACACCGATTTGTTCTATCCTGTCATTGTGATATAGTTTGTACTCAGGTATGACAGTATCCCATTGGTTGTCCTCCTTCCACCAGGCTCTGAGATGCCAATTATATCTAACCTTTCATTTAGTGCCATATAGTCTAACTCTCCCTTTTTATTTTTTAGAATCCTAGCATTTGCATACAGGCATTTTAAATGTTGTATTTTATTCATATTAACAATCTGGTTATCAGTTGACAGGGGTAATTTGGAATCTTTCTACTCTGTCTGCTCTCTACTTAAAGGCATCTGGGTTACTTTTATCTTTATTGTAATCTCTCTATCATGATGCCTTAACTTCCATCTTTTTCTAGTATCCTTCAAGGAAGCATTCTTCTGAATCATATACTCTTGGGCAACTGTCAGCTTTCCCCTATTATCTAGTTTAAAAGCTACTCTGTCTCCTTTTTAAGGGCTAATGACAGCAGCCTAGTTCCATCCTGGTTAAGGTGGAGCCCATCCTTTTGGAAAAGCACCCCCTTAATGTTGCCCACTTCTTAACAAATCCAAAATCCTCTTTCTTGCGCTATTATCTCATCCACACATTGAGATTCCGGAGCTCTGCCTGCCTATTGGGTCCTGCATGTGGAACGGGAAGCATTTCTGAGAATGCTACCCTGGAAGTTCTGGATTTCAACTTCCTACCTAAAAGACTAAATTTGGCCTCCAGAACCTCCCTCACACATTTTCCTATGCATTGGTACCAACATGTTCTAAGACAGCAGGCTCCTCCCAAGCACTATCTAAAACCTTGTCTAGGTGGTGCTTGATGTCAACTATCTTTTCACCAGGCAGGCACATTACAGGACAATCCTCATATCCACTAGCCAACCAGCTATCTACATGTCTAATAAATATATTGCCAACTATAGGTCATCCTAGCCCTTCCCTCATGGGCACATGGCCCTGGAGAAACCACCTCAGTTTGTGAGGGTTCTACATCACCTGGAGGACAAGCCCTAACTACAAAATCACTTCCTACCACACCAAGGTGATGCTCTCCTTTCACGTGACCTCTCTTCTCCATGGCAACAGAGAGGCTGCCAGATTGGAGGTGAAACTTCAGTACATCATCTCTGTAGGTCTCATCTATATACCTCTCTGTCTTCCTTAGGTCCTTCAAGTCTACTACTCCAGCCTACAGAGAAGGGACTCATTCTCTGAGAGCAAAGAGCTCTTTGCACCTATTGTACACATAAGACCTCTCACTAACTGGGAGAAAATCACACATGTGACACTCAATGCAAACAACTGGATAGCCCCCATCTTGCTTCTGGACTGCTGTCTGCATCTTAATTTTAAAGATGTGTTTAGATATTTGAGTTCTTTACTTACTTAAAGTTGCTAGGGATCCCTGTACCAAGACGACTATACCTAATAAGTTTAAGGGACTTTGTTTACCTCAAGATTAATTAATTTCAGGGCCTTAATTAATCTATTCCTGATGAGAATAACCAGCTGAATCTGAAAGTGAATTTGACCATCTCTTTCCTTTTAATAGATTTAAAAGCCTATAAATCTCAGATTATGCTTGAGGGGGTTAAGAGCTGAGGTGAATGGGAGGGAAAGAAACACATTATAAAAGCTGGCTTGCTACACAGTGCCTGACTGGTCTTCTAAGGTAATCTTTTAACAATTTCCTGGGTGATTAACATAGACCTTGGTTTGATAGAGGGAGCCTTTCAAATTGCCCCTTCGACCTGCCACTTGACTTTAATACATATTTAAAACAATTTCACAGGTCTCTAACCTCCTAATTAGAAGGTCTCTTTGTAAAGGTCTCTAGAAACCATTTCTTTCTTTCTACTCAAAGAATATTTACCCTATTCTATCTTCTATGCTAAGCTATACTCTGATTTTGATTTAAATGAAAGCTCTCTGGTGGTACTTAAGCTCTGACTGTCAGCTACTGAAAGCAACCTTTTAAATTCAAAAGGAGAAATACAGGCAGCTAAGATCAGAACTGCTATGTTTACCCTATGTTACTCCAGTGCTCAGTAGACTTACCCAGTATGGGAATGCTCTTCTCATGCAACAAAAAATAACCCAGTGCCGAATCACAGATGTCAAATTGTCACAGATTGCCTCAAACCAATTAATGTTAATGGCTTGTATATCTTTGATGGAATAGTGCCATCTGGTATCTGAACAGCTGTAACTGGCCAAGCAAAAGGAAGTGTCCAAAATAAAATGTTTGCACCATGGTAAAAATGCAGGAAGTCACACAGGAGTTTCCTCATGACCACAGAAATAATTAACATGACTGTCAGTGAGGATATGTGGCAGGTATAACTTGGAGATTTTGTCACTAAGAATATTGGGCCCAATATTGAGTTGTGATGGCTATGCGTCGTTAAGGTGCATAGCTGTCACCACTGAACTTTAACCCCAGATATTCAATCTGGGGCCATATCTGGGCCGCAGCACACCGCAACGAGCCTCAGGGCACAGAGGCTAACTGGGCAGCGGCAATATTGGGCCACTGCCCAGTTAGCTCTCATGGGTAAAGAACGTCAAGGTCCTCCCACGCCTATCTTTACCTTGGGTTGCTAACTGGGCAGCAGTTCAATATGACCACTGCCCATTTAGCAAAAGATGCCACCTCTGGTCCACCCCAGAATGCCCACTACATGCCCTGAATCTACATGGATAGCATCACGACATGTAGCGGCAGAATCGGGGGATATTCAGTGGCACTAACCGGGTTTGTGCCACTGAATATCACACTATAGCGGCATCTAAATGCCATTCAATATCGGGCTCATTGTAGCTATCAGAGTCACTGATCACCATCCTGAAGGGACAGAGAAGGAACGGATAACCTCAGAGCTGCCAAGTTACTCAGTTCAAGGAGTGAGATTTTAAACTAGTCCTGGCTTTCTGACAATCTCATCCTGATGCATAATGAGACCTGCAGCAGGGATTTCAATGGGTAAAATCAGGGATTACAAATTACATATAGCACTGCAATGCAATTTAAAACCAGAACTGGCAAAATATCTCACACCTGAAACTGTGTAACTTGGCAACTCTGTAACCTGAAAGGCTTTCATTTCCCTCTTTATTCAAGTCAACAGGTTCAAGATCTAATATGGTAACAATGAATGATACTTGCAACTGTGGCGAGAGGTAGATAGTGCAACATATTTTAGTCTACCCAGTACTGGAGGATGTTTCTTCCATATCTACTGACTTTAAAAATATATTTCCTTATCATCCTGTTAGACCAATCCAGACAAGTAGGTTGTGTCACCCTGCCAGCTGAGGTGGAGATATATGGGGACAGACTTAAATATCTCAATAGGGATGCTTTGGAAGAAAGGCAGGAGAGGGGAGATTTGATAGAAACATTTAAATATCTCTCTGAGGAGAGCCTCTTTCAATTGAAAGAAAACTGCAATGAGGGTACATAGGATGTGCCTTTTAATAGTAATTTTAAGTTATTTTTATATTTAAAAAAATCAATGGGAGGGACCAAGATGGCCGCTTAGGCAGTTGTGTCTCCAGATGCCATACTCTGCGATGCCATAAAGAAAGGGGAAGTTTCGCAAGGAGTCTCTTCAACTTGCTAAAACTATCCCCTCTCTGGTTACCTCGACTCCGGGATTGATGGATGTCTTTGTACGGCACTTGGAGAGTCCCCTTCAGCAAATCGGCATTATTCTGGGCTTGTAGGTGTCAGGGCAGGAGAGTTCGGCATCTTCTTCCAGATGCAATCTTACACCGGAGCTGCAATTACCTCCCGCTCCTCCGGCTGGGGATCTCAGCTATCCCTGCTCGTCGGGCCTCCAATGTGGGGAATGACTGACACATGGAAGGAGGTGGATCAGTTGGTTTAGAAGTGGCGATAGAATCCGGGGCTTCTTTATCTACTCTGGCTTAGGGAGGTATTAAACCCTTGATGGAGGTGACATAGAAACATGATGACAGAAAAAGACCACATGGTCTATCTAGTCTGTCCTTCCATAACAACAACTACAACAGTCCACTTTTTACCTTTAGAGATCCTCTGTGTTGGTCCCATGCTTTTTTGAATTCAGTTACTGTCCTCATCTCTACCACCTCCACTGGGAGACTTATTCCATGGATCCACTACTCTTTCTGTAAAGAAATATTTCCGCATATCACTCCTGAATCTATCTCCCTTCACCCTCATCCCATGTCCCCTCGTAGCAGAACTTGCTTTCAATTGAAAGAGGCTCTCTCCCTGAACATTTATGCCACAGAGGTATTTAAACATCTCAATCATATCACCTCTATCCCGCCTTTCCTCTAAGGTGTACATATTAAGATCCTTAAGTCTGTCCTCATATGCTTTATAATGAAGCCCACTAATCATTTTAGTAGCCACCCTCTGCACCGACTCCATCCTGCTCACATCCTTTTGAAGGTGCGGTTTCCAGAATTGCACACCATACTCCAAATGAGGTCGCACAAAAGACTTATACAGAGGTGAATTGGCATGGTTCCCCGTGGCAGAGTGCTGGAGGTTCCTCTGCTTCTGCTGAGATTGTGGTTGGGGCTAGTTTGGCAGCGCCTTTGGAGCGTCCCACTATGTTTACCTTGGAGTCGATCTGGATGGCGATTTCTTCACTTGGTACTGTACTGGTTCAGCAATTTAATGGTTTGGCAACACAAGTACATTCTAATTCTCAGATGTCCTTGGCTAATACGAGAGAGATCTCTGAAGTTAAGGAGTTGATTGGGAAAGTGAAATTAGAGATTCAGAAACATGAAAATTATTATTCCTCTATAATGAAGGATGTCTCTAATTTAAGATTTAAGAGTAAACTTTTAGAGAATCAAGTGTGTTCTATGAATTTGTGCTTAGTTAACTTTCCTCGTTCACCCTTAGGGGGATGTTTACTAAAAACCGGAAATGTGCGCGCCGCAAAATAGCGCACGGAAACGCGGCACTGAAACGCTAATAAACGCGTTTAAACGCCCCGCACAAGTGCGTGTCACACCCGCAAAGGTGCGCGGCACACTAACGGGCCCCGTACAAGTGCGGGCCCGCAAATGTCCGATAGAGGCGTGGAATGGCTAAAGGAGGGCGGAGGAAGGCTCCGGAGGGGCGGAGGGACGGGGTCAATGGGTGGAGAGTGGGAGGGGAGAGGCTCCCCACACAGTATCGGGCCCGAATTTGCATGTAAAAACTACCGCGAGGGAAACCCTCACGGTAGAAAGCATTTAAAGGGAAGAGAAACCATTTACGTCAGCAATGTACAGGAAAACCGGGGAAACCAGCAAAACGTGAGCGTTGTGATACATGTGCACAGCACAAAAGTGCAAATAAAAATAGAAAATGACCACAACAGAACTATTAAAAATAGTAATTCAGCTGGGGAACAGTTATAGTGATGGGCAAATACAGAAAACACACCCAGCAAAGCTCCAGAAAAAAGAAATGAATTTTGGAAGGGTTTACGGAGCGGAGACTCTTCCAAAAATCATTTCCTTTTGTGGAGCTTTCCTGGGAGTGTTTGCTATGGTTGCCCATTAATATCACTGTTGCCCAGACACCCCTGTATTGCAGGGGACATAAGCATGGGGAAAACACCCATATTTTACCCAACAACGCACACACACCACAACAATGGGCATTACCCACAGCCAAGTACCCCAAATGCAGTCCCGTACTGCCACATTCCAATCAGGTCACCTGCCTTTTATGGGAGAAGCTCATGCCAGCTTGTTGGCGGACGAGTACATGTGGTGCAGGGGGCAGTGGCTGCTAGTGACAGAAGACAGAGGCCTAGCCATGTGCAGGCTGGCACAGTCCACAGCAACAGACAGGCCCTGCCGGATCCACAGTCATGGACTATCCAGGGAATTCAGCCAAGCTGTGGCTACATGGTGGTGTACACAGACAATGCATGCAAGAACAGAAGGTCACAGGTTCAAAGACCAGCTGGGGCTACCAGCAATCCTGTCCACATATTTTCCCCACAAATAAACAGTGACAGTAAGGACACACCTTTCGTGACGAGGACATATGCAATGGTAATACGTCTATCTTTTACCCCACTGAGCACAGACACCATGAACAGGGGCAGAACCTACAGCAGAATCCCCCAAATGCACACCACACCAGTCAGGTTCCATGCTGCCACTCATACAAATGCCTGTGCTGTATATCTATGCACGGTATGTAGATGTAGCTCATGCATATTCATGAGGGACAGCAGGAAGACCCGAACAGTGTGATGCAAAACTGGGCTGGAGTGGGGAAGCGCTGCCGTAAAGCAGCAGCCAACAGGGGCAGACACACCCACACCCACACCCACAGGCCCCATTGGCCAATGTCTCCTGTAGAGGCAGAACATTGGACCCTGCGTGCATCTCCCAATACCAGCACCTGCATACCTTAGCAATGTCACCCTACACCTGAGGTACACAGCTCTGAAATGTTTGCTAAGAGTACAGGCTGATAGATATCCCTACGTTACGCACATACTGCTAGTTGACCCCATCCGAACAATCTGTTTGGTGTCTGCGGTGCGTGCTCCAGGCCTGGCCTCTGATGGTGTTCACCACCCTGGAGAGTGACCCCCAGCAGTACTGCATACCATATCCATGCCTGTGCCATGTCCAGGACCGGTGTGGTGGCCAAGGCTAATCACCCCCTCAATAGTAGCACAATGCTGGCATAGGTGTGGGAGTGTGTGTCTGTCTATACAGTGTGTGTTGGCTGCAAACACCTTCCCCAACCCACACTGCCAGCACTATTGCCAGTATTGGCCTGCCAATGTGCATAATGAGCAGCAAGGTACGATGGGTATAGGTCAGACATGGTGGGCTGGCCAGGATGCATCTGCACAGGGCATAGGGCACTGGCTGTGACATTGTAGTGCCAGGCCACCACCTACACAGACAGGGTGACCTCTGTATGTGCTGCTGGGAGAGCACTCTCACCCTGAGTGTGCAGTGATGACAGCATGGCTAGGCACCCCCATAGTGCTGTATTGTGTTTCTCTCTTGTGATATATATGGGTTTCCTGTTGGGGTCTCCTCACAGAACTCTCTGCTTGTGTGTGCAGCCACCCCAGTTTGGGGTGCATGCATTTCCATCAGGGCTAACCAGCAGACTGTTCACAGCTGGTATGTGTCTTGATGGAGTGCCTTGCAGGGTGCAGTGGCTGATGGTTTGCTGCAGGTGAATATCTGATAGTGCTGGGGTGCATCTTTGGATATCCAGGCCTAAAGTCTGTCTAATATTGTGTTATGGATGTGTGTGGAGCTGCTTGGACTGCCCTGTAGGGTGTCTGTTCCCCAGCAGGACTGGGGTTGATGGTTGACTCTGCTGCTGTGGGGGGAGGTGGGATGGGGATCTGTTGGTGGGGGTAGCTTTGACCACCTAGGAGAGTCCATGGGGGTTTACCACTAACTGAAACAGACAGAGATATCCAACATGTTTCTGCAGCACCTTCCTATCTCACAGGTTAGTACTGTTTTGGAGCTCTGTCATGGCCTCATCCAGCCATGGCTGGTGTTGTGGACCTGGTCCTGGCCGCCACATCACACCCTCAGGGTGAGCACAGTACCCGCACAATGTGACAGTGTGTAGCTACTCTTTGCTGGTAGTCCACCCGCTCAGGACCCCCTACCAGGCCGAGGTGCTGTGTGGGTGCACATGGACAATTCCCCCTACCAGGCCGGGTAGCTGTTGGGGTGCATTCCCCATCTTGTGTGCATCTGTGGACAGCTGATTTGCATGTGCAGTGCATCATGGGTACGGGTGGCCTAACCTTATCCTGTCTACAACAGCAGACTGTCTGTGGGGTGACGTGCAGGCTCTCTGCAGCCAGCCAGGGGCTTGCTATCAGCTATAGAGCTATAGCCCAATGGTTACATCACTCCCTGTACAGCCAGATGTCATGGGTTCAAACCCACAGTGGGGCCCTTTGATAGGGCTGTCCACAGCTTTATTTTTATTTACTGTACATATGTCTATGCCGGCAAAACCACACACAGCTTACTATACCCATTAGGTGCCTCTGAGGGTGCTTTATAGGGCGCCCTATAGGCCACCTTATGGTTGCCATCCATATAGGGTGCACTATACATTATCCTGTGTCACAACATACATGGTGCCCTATAGGGGACATTCTAGGGTGCCTTGGCGGACAGTGCACTGTAACATGTGCCTTACGGGCATCTGTATGTTAACACACTGTGAGAGCGGGTTTACTAGTGGTGGGAAATAAAATATAAATGGAAGGCCTCCTACAGCACTCCTCACCATGATACATACTGCCCCAGCCAGCCTTGTTCACTGGGCACTGTGAGGGGTTGAACCCCTGGCCCCCGGCACCATTGGTCAGTGTCTTAACCATTGTGCTGTGGCTCTGTTCCTGTGTTTGTGCATCCGCGCGCAGCCTTGTAGCCATCAGCGCGCCATCTTGTGGCGCACTAAATTAACAGCGCGCCGCCTTATGCGGCACAACATGGAAATGCCCCTAAAATAATGCCTCAGCCAGCTGTCTTCAATGGGCACTGTGGGGAATTGAACCCATGATCCCTGCACAAGTGGTCAGTGTCTTAACCATTGTGCTATGGCTCTGTTCCTGTTATGTACACATCAGCGCGCCACTTATCCCTCCCACTATTGGACTGCCCCCTCACACATCAGCGCGCCGCCTTCTGCCCACCGGCTCGCTGCCTTCTGTTGCCCACATTTATCAGCGCACCGCCTTCTGCCGCCCAAACTTAACAATGCTCCGCCATCTGCCGCCCACACTAAACAGTGCGCCGCCTCATGCCGTAATAAAAATAACAGTGCGCCGCCTTCTGCTGCCCAAAATTAATATGCCTCCTAACCACTTTTGCCCATAAATGTTGGTGCCTCAGCTGGTTTTTTTTGTTGAGCGCAATGGGGGTTTGAACCCCTGGCCCCTGCACCATTGGTCAGTGTCTTCACTGTTGTACTACGGCTCTGTTGTTTGGTTTTGCAGCAGCGCCCCACTTAGCCTTCCCACGCGCTTATGTGGGCCCCGCACATTAGCGCGATGCACACACGTACGGTCCAGTTTTTTGCTTTTTTCTGCCTGGCCCGCCCACTCCTTATATGGCACCAGCACACTAACGGGAACCCGCACAGCAACGGTGTTTAGTAAACATGCCCCTTAGTTTCTGCTAGAGATATGTTGAAAATGTATATGCAGGATGTTTTGGGGATCCCACCTGAGTTTCATCCCCCTCTAACCAGAGTATATTATATTCCATCTCAGAAAAAGGTTTCTGGGGGGAATCAGTTGGATTCTCTTCCAATTTGCAATATGCGGATATTCTTAAAATATCTAAGGTTTTCGAATCTTCTGATGCTGAATCTGTGATTTCCTCAACTTTATTAATTTCCTTAGCATTATCGTCTGACCGGGAGTGGCTCCTTAAGTTATTCTTCAAGAAGTGCTCCATTCCATGTAAGGGTTTGTTAGTTGCTATGTATCCAGACCTGGCCCGCGAGACTCAGAGGCGTCGGAGGTATTTTCTAGTGCTTAAGCTTGGGGTTTCTCAATTAAGGGTGTTTTTTTTTTAATTCCCATGTAAATGTTTAGAATGTTTGCAGTCTCAGACTTATGTTTTTCTATGACACTACTCAGTTGGCAACCTTTGTCAGCTCCCACCTTTCTTCTCTAGCTATGGAGGGAATCAGTTAGTTCTCTCTTTATCTTGCAGTGACATTTTTGAAATGGATTAAACTGCCTGTTATGCTTTTCCTCTCATGTTGGTAATATTTTGTTTCCTTTTCTTGGTCCCTTTTGGTTGTTGGGCTTGTAGGCTTTTGGACTTAATGCTTTCCTTATTTGGTGATGTTTCTTTATTATTGTAACTCTGAAGCCTTTTCCCCTTTCATGTATTATGCTTGAATTTTGTAAATTTATAAAGATATAATTAAAAGAAAATGATGCTTCACTTATCCAATATTCTAAGCGAGGTACAATTCACCATATATAAAAACACAATAAACAAATATCAACAAACACAATTAAAATAACAAAATGAAACCCAACAGAAGCTTTTAAAAATAAGTTATTTTCAAATTTCTGCCAGGAAACAAGTTACCTTGCACAGCGACAAGGATACTGGTGAATGTTGCACTTATTATGAATAACACGGGAATATATTTGTTAGCATATGTAAGGGGTATGTTTACTAAACCGCGCACACGTGCGCGGCGCACAAGAGCAGATGCTAATGATGCACTTAAGTGCTCTTAAGCGCCGCGCACGCATGCGCGTCACATTAATGGGCCGGCGCACGCGTGCGGGGCGCTCATGTGCGATAGAGGCGGGGAAACGCTTACGGAGGGCGGAGGAAGGCTCCCGAGGGGCGGGGGGACGGGGTCAATGGGTGGAGAGTGGGAGGGGAGAGGCTCCCCGCACAGGAGTGGGGCTGAATCTGGGCATTAAAAATACCGCGAGTGAAACCCTCGCATTAGAGCCCATTTAAAGAGAAGAGAAACCATTTACGTCAGCAATGTACAGCAAAACCGGGGAAACCTGCAAAACGTGAGCAGTGTGATACATGTGCACAGAACAAAATAGCAAATATAAATTGAAAATGACCACAAAAAATTCCAAATAAATCATAATCCAGCTGGGCAACAGTGATATTAATGGGCAACCAGAAAAAACACTCCCAGGAAAGCTCCAAAAAAAAGAAATGATTTTTGGAAGGGTCTACGCTTCGTAGACTCGTTAAAAATCACTGCATTTTAATGGAGCTTTCCTGGGAGTGTTTTTTCTGGTTGCCCATTAATATCACTGTTGCCCAGCTTGGTTTTGTTTTTTCCCCCTTTTTCGGAGGTCATTTTTGAGGTTTAATTGCACCCCTGTCCCCATACAAGGTAAAAGAGCCCACAGTAAAATTGTGCAGAGCAGGGTGTCTGACTCGTGCGGCCAGTTTTCCTATCTCCAGAGACTGCACTGTCTCTGTGGCCACAGTGTGGTGCAGCAGACACAGCCAGTGCCTGTAGGACCAGAGGGTCACAGGTTCAAATCCCAGCTGGGGCTCCTACCAACCCAGTCCCCATTGTTTTACCCACCACTAAACAGTGATAGTTCAGACACGCCTGTATGGCAGAGAACATAAGCATGGTTCCAACACCTATATTTTACCCCACACCACACACAAACCATAACAATGGGCATTACCGACAGCCGAGTCCCCCAAATTCAGTCCTGGAGTGCCACATCTCAATCAGGTCACATGCTTTTTCCAGATAGGGACATGTCTGCATGTTGGCGGAAGGGTACAGGTGGTGGAGGGGGCAGTGGCTCCAAACCACAGCAGACAGTGGCCTAGGCCTGTGCAGGCTGGCATCGTCCACCATAACAGACAGGCTCTGTCGGATGTACAGTCATGGACTCCCCAGGGAACACAGCATATCCATGGCAACACGGTGGTGCAGTGCACACAGACAGCGTGTGCAGGAACAGAAGGTCACAGGTTCAAAGCCCAGCTGAGGCTACTGCCAATCCAGTCCACATATTTTTCCTACAACTAAACCGTGATAGTAAGGAGAAACCTTTATTGCTGAGAACATACGCATAGTTTACACGCCTATAGTTTACCACACCAAACACAGACACCATAAACAGCCGCATTACCCAGAGCAGAGTCTCCCAAATGCAGTCCTGGAGGGCCCCACACCATTCAGGATCCTTGCTGCCTCTGCTAAAGATGCCTGTGCTGCATATCTCTGCACCACCCCTATGGTATGCTGATGTAGCTCATGCATATTTATGAGGGACAGCATGAAAACCCGAACAGTGGTTGGAACACCAGGACTGGAGTTGGGACACTGTGCCGTAAAGCAACAGCAAACAGGGCCAGACACCCCCCCCCCCCCCGGCCCCATTGGCCAATGCCTCCTAGAGAGGCAGGACATTGGGCCCTGCCTGTATCCCCCAATACTAGCAGTTGCATACCTTAGCACTGCCACCCTACACCTGTTTATATGGTACACAGCTATCAAACGTTGCCCATGATAACTGGCAGATATCAATTCCTACGTTAAGCACATGTTGCTCATTGACCTCCACCATAACAATCATTGTGATGTCTGCGGTGTGCGCTGCAGGTCTGGTCTCTGACAGTGTTTACCACCCTGGGGAGTGACCCCCAACAGTAGTGCGTCCCATATCCATGCCTGTACTGTGCCCAGGACAGGTGTGATGGGTATGGCTGCTGGACTCCTCTATAGTAGCACAATGCTGGCATAGGTGTGGGGGTGGCTGTCTGCCTATCCAGTGTGTGGTGGCTGCAAACACCTTCCACAGCCCACACTGCCAGCAATGTTGCCAGTATTGGGCTGCCAATGTGCAGAATGAGGAGCAAGGTACCATGGGTATAGGCCGAACAGGGTGGCCTGGCCAGGGTGCATCTGCACTGGACATATTAGTGCCCGGCCATCACCTACACAGACAGGGTGATCTCAGTATGTCCTGCTGAGAGATCACTCTCACCCTGACTGTGCAGTGACCACAGCATGGCTAGGCACCCCCATAGTGCTATATAGTATTTCTCTCATGTGATAGATATGGGTTTCCTTTTGGGGTCCAGTCACTGATGTAGCTACTTGCTGTGTATGCTGACATCTCAGTTCTGGGTGCATGCATCTCCACTGGGAACATGCACTGTGGACTAACTAGCACACTGTTTGCAGCTGGTATGTGTCTTGATGGAGCAGCTTGTGGGGTGCAGTGGCTGATGATTTGCTGTGGGAGAATATGAGATAGTGGTGGGGTGTAGCTCACCTTATCCAGGCCTAATGTCTGTCTGCTGTTGTGTTATGGATGTGTATGGAGCTGTATTGACTGCCCTGTAGGGTGTCTGTTCCTCAGCAGGACCTGGGTTGATGGTCCCCTCTACTGCCACCTTTGCAGGGAGGTAGAATGTGGATCTATTGATGGGTGACCCTGTTTGCCCCCCTCAGCCCTGGGTGGGGGGGTCCATGGGGGCTACACCTGATTGAAGCAGATAGAGATATCCAAGGTGTTTGTGCAGAAAATACCTTTCTCACACATTAACACTGCTTTTGACCTCTGGCATGGCCTCTTTCAGCCATTGAAGGTGTTGTGGACCTGGTCCTGGGCGCCTCATTGCACCTTCAGGGTGAGCACAGTACCCGCACAATGTGACGGTGTGTAGCTACTCTGTGCCAGTAAAACACACGGTCAGTACCCCCTACCAGGCCGAGGTGGTGTGTGGGTGCACATGGTCACTTCCCTCTACCGGGCTGAGGTGCTGTGGGGGTGCATTGCCCATCTTGTGTTAATCTGTGGACAGCTGATTTGCATGTGCAGTGCATCATTGGTATGGGTAGGCTAACCCTATCCTGGTGACCACAGCAGACTGTCTGTGTGGTGACGTGCATGCTCTCTGCAGCCAGCCAGGGTCTTGCTAGCAGCTATAGAGCTGTAGTCCAATGGTTCCTGCACTGTCTCTGAAGCCAGGAATCATGGGTTCAAACCCACAGTGGGGTTATTTGATAGGGTTGTCCAATGCATTATCTTTTTTTAATGTACATATTTTGATGCCAGCAAAAACACCCTCAGCGTACTGTACCCATAAGGTGCCTCTGAGGGTGCTTTATAGGGCGCCCTATAGGGAACCTTATGGTTCCCGTCCATATAAGGTGCACTATACATTCTCCTGTGACGCAACCTATAGGGTGCCCTATAGGGGACATGTTAGGGTGCTGTGGCGGACAGTGCAATTTATAATGTGCCCTATGGAGTGCCTTATAGGGTGCCTTATACGGCACCTTCAATTACGGCACGTGAGGGCATGTTTGCTGGCAGCAATTAATAACATAAATATAAAGTGCTGCAGGACAAAATATGTACAATGCAAAGCTGATGCCACAGCCAGCCTTACGTATTAGGCACACTGGGGAGCAAACGCATGACCCCTGTATCAGCAGTCAGTGCCTTAACCATTGTGCTCCACTACTGCTCCTCCTTGCCTGTCAGTGCACCTACGTATGCTTTTCATTCCTTAAACTGCACAGTGCTGCCATAAAAAACAGTACACTGACCTTGCGGTACCTCATACGGCACCCTCTAAAGCGCCCTATACGCAACAATCTAGGGTGCCTTGGCTGACAGTGCACTTTAAAATGTGCCTTATAGGGCACCTGCTGTTAACACGCTTTGGGAGTGAGTTTGCTATTAGTGGTAATTAAAATATGAATAAAATGCCTCCTAAAGCAATCTTCCCCATAATATGTTATGCCTCAGCCAGCCTTGTTCATTGGGCACTTTAACCCCTGATCCCTGCATTGTTGGTCAGTGTCTTAACCATTGTGCTGTGACTCTGCTCTTTTTCTTACACTTCAGCGCGCCACTTATACCGCCCAGTATTATACTGCCTCCAGACATCAGCGCCTTATACCGCCCAGTATTACTATGCCGCCAAAAACAGTGCGCCGCCTTATGCCGCCCAGTATTAATATGCTTGCAAAAACATCAGCGTGTTGCCTTATGATGCCCAGTATTTCTGCACCTCATAAATTACTGCCTCAGCCAGCTGTCTTCATAGGGCATTGTGGGGGATAGAACTCCTGATCCCTGCACCGTTGGTCAGTGTCTTAACCATTGTGCTGTGGCTCTGCTCTTTTTCTTGCATTTCAGCGCGCCACTTATGCCTCTCACGCAGCTATCCCATGCGCTAAGGTGCAGGGCAAACATGGGCGCCGCGCACCTTAGCGCATATGTAAATTACGGTGTTTCTTCTTCAGCGGGGAACGCCCACTCCTTATATGGCACCCGCACACTACCGCGGCCCGCACTTTACCGGGGTTTTAGTAAACATACCCCTAAGAGTTCTGGAAAATGTACAAGTTGGGATTGCAGAGACTTGTAACCTTTATTGAAATAGTTAATAAAAATTTAAAATGGAAAATAAAAACCCACCAAGGAGAGGATATTCAAAGGCATTTACAGTTAACAGACTTGCAAAACATATAAATGTTGCATAGTGAGATATTCAGTGAGATATTCAGTGAGATGGTTTTTTGCCGCTGAATATCCGTGGATGTCAGGCTCTTTCTGGGATGGCACCCACCACTAACTGGGCAGCGGTGATGCCTCTGTCCAGTTAGGGACACGCGTTGAAAGACAGGTGCAAGGAACACTGGCCTAACTTTCACTGCAGAAACTAACCAGGCAGCAGCTGAATCTCACTGCTCCCTGGTTAGCTTTACGGCAATCCGTGCAACCCGGATATTCAATGCTGGAGCCTGGATATGGCCCCAGCATTGAACATATGTGTTTAAAGTTCAGTGCTGGAAGCAAACCACTGTAGCAGTGCTAGTCACCAGCACTGAATATTAAGCCTGTGGAGGCCAATTCCATAGGTATATGTCCGGGCCGTCTGGACGTCCAGAAATCTGGATGAACCAGAGATTCACCTGATTCTGCTCCTGCGGGGGCTAGACCTCCCTGAAGGATCGGAATCACAGCATAGCCTGGACGTCCAGGACGTGCCCTGATGCAGGCACCCCAAATGTCCAGGCACTTCCCCGGCTAGTCCAACCAGACTCCTGCATGGAGCTGCGGAGCTGTGGAGCCGTGGAATCATGTTGCCATGACACTATTGCTCCATGCAAGAACTGTGATCCCTGGCAGACTCCAGGAATGTGCTTTTCCCGTAGCCTGACCCCCGATCAGGCCTCCCATGGCCAGGGTCAGGTTGCGGAGAAACCCCTACGCCCCTTTACCTCAGTTTGCAGCTCCAGCTGCTGCTAGTCCTGCTGTCTAGGGAGACTTATTCCACCTCCATGCAAATGGCCAACCACGGACGTACAGGGCTGACCTCGGAATCGGCCTTCTACGTCAGGGGTCAGGTTCCCACCCACAGCACACCCTCACTCCACCTCTGTCCCACCTTCTCCCTACCATGAGGAGAGCTCCCCACACATTTTGCCTATATGTGCAGGGAGCTCTGTCGGCTGCATTGATACTCTGGCATTTAGCAGGGATGGACATCTGAACCGGACATCCATCCCCGCTAAACACAAGCCAGAATCTACCCCCAAACGTTTAGGATAAATGAGTTTATTCTTCTGAACATGAGGGAATTTTTCATATTACCCTATAAAAATGTGTAACCTAGTTCAAAATTATGATTGGAGCTTCTGATTTTAGGTTTTAATCGATAAATACCACTAAAATGATGCAAATAAATTAAATAGGTGTTTATTGAATAAATACTATACCACTTCCCCAGTACTTATTTACTGCTCTTCCGACTTGTCTTGTATCCTTCACTCAGTTTTATGTATTTTCTGTGTTAACGACTCCTAGGTGACACAAATTTACATGTCTCATTCCACCGAAAGAGGTACCCACCAAAAGTACTGGTGGTGTGAAAACACTGAACACTTATTTTTTTGTACCCTCAAAGAATACATTATTAGCTGGAAAATAAATCCCTAAATGTCCAATATATAGATACTAGGATTAGAAGCCCTAATTATGCTTGATTATAATTAGGGTTTCTGATTCTAGGTATTCAAAGGCACATTTTAGATAGATCGTGGAGATCAGAAATGAGACATTGAAGTAAGGGTGTGCTCAATTTTAACGGTATTTTAGGAACAACATTGAGCCGTTTCTAAAATACACATCCCTGTACAGTGGGGGATCTATTTCATGAATATACAGTAGGCAAAATCGACGGAGAAAACCTGGCAAACTACTCATGTAAATGCAAGCATTTCGCAACGAATGTGCACAGAGGCACCTAGCTCATATCTATGCCCTCCAAGGGTTAGGTAGCAGCATCTGCACCAGGAGCATAGCAAGCTGGAAGTGTGCCCTGGTGCCTCCCCTCCACCAAGCCATGTTCAGTAACTCACTCTGCCTGGAAGCTGAGCGATGCTATCAGTGCCGCCTTCTGTGCTTGTGCCCTGTGCAGCTGCACTGCTAATACAGCCCTTGGTGTGACCCTGATCTGCAGCTCAGTTTGCAAAATGGCTTAGATAAGCATGCAAGTGCTGACATTTATATGTTCCCCTTAATCTCTCCTGTAATGGGAGGGACAAACAGAGCACTTTTTGCACATCTATTTGTATTAGGGAGCAGGTGTTAATATTGGTGTCACCAATTTTGGCCTTACACATGAATTTCCTGTAGGAGATAGGGAATGTACATGTAAGGCCTGATATTCAAAGGGATTAACACGGTTAGCAGACCTGGTAGTCATGTTAGTCCCCTCACCCAGGATATTCAGCGGCAAGACTATACCCAGCCATAAATGTGCCCTGTGCGACTTGCACATCTGGTGTGCCCCCCCCCCCCCCGCAATCTCAGGTTTGCCATTTGCCCCATGCATCTCCCCATCTTATTCCTATATCAAGTCGGCTCTTCCCCACGCTACCTGCCCTTCTGCAGCTGCCGCTGCTTTTAGTGTTGCCTTGGCGGTTGCAGCAGCGACATCCAACTGAAAAGAAACCCTCTGGGTTTTTGCAGCTCCGCGTTTGCATATTGGCCTGATCCCCCCCCCCCTCCTCTGTCATATGCTCGTGTGAGAGGAGGGAGGGGCCAGATCAGCTATTCAAACACAGGTCTTTGCAACTCCACGCTTGAATGGCAAGTCTGGTCCCATCCTCCTCTGACACAAGCATATGTCAGAGGAGGGAGAGATCAGACCAACATGCAAGTGCGGAGTTAGAAAAACCCACAGGGATTTTTTTCAGTTGGATGTCGCTGCGGCCACCACCAAGGCAACACTAAATGGCAGAGGCTGGGCAAGAGTGGAGGAGTAGCCTAGTGGTTAGAACACTGGCTTGGTAACCAAGCAACCAGGGTTTGATTCCCACTAGCACTCCTTGTGGCCTTTGGCAAGTCACTTAACCTTCCATTGCCTCGGAAGAAAGGCCAGGCAATCTACTTCCGGTGACACTGCCAAGAAAACCCAGGAGCTTCTGGGTTGCCATGAGTCAGGACTGACTCAAAGGCTTGCATTGCATTGGGCAGGTAGCATGGGGGAGAGCCAAGATCAGCAGCCCCAAGTGTGCCCCTATTTCTTTGCATCCTGTGCAAATGCACCGCTCGCACAGGCTAGGTATGGCGTTGTTCAGCAGCACTGACGCATTTAATACCGCTGAATCTCCCCAGGTGCTGCTGCTACATCAGGGTGTTCCGCGGGTCGCACCGGTTCATAACCAGGCAGCAGAGATATTGGGCCATTGCCCGGTCATTGCAAAGCAGCAAATGTAAGGTGCAGCAAGGTCTGGCCTAATTTTCACTGCAGAAGCTAACCAGGCAGTGTCTCAATATCGCCGCACCTAGTTAGCTTCTTGGTTATCTGGGCAAAGCGGACATTCAATGCCTGGGCCCAGATATGACCTCGGCATTGAATATGGGTTTATATTTCAGCAGTGATGACTAACTGCTGAAAATGCATTAGCCACTCTTGAATACCCCCTCCTTTTACTTTCAACATAGTACAGGCATCCACATGTAAGATGAACCTTTTCTAAAATGGCAATATACACATGGATGCAATTTTCACTTGTAAATTGCCTGATTATACATGTGTAAATATTGAATAGGGCTTCTATGATAACCCTGTGGAGGCCAATTGCATTTTGTATGTCCTGCCCCTGTATGGCTGGTCAGAATCAGGGCATGCAGTGGTAGCACCCGATTCTGATCTCACGGGGGTTTAGCCATGCCTGCGGGATCAGAATCGGGTCTAATAGCCTGGATGTGCAGGCCGGACACCAATTCTGATTGGCCACACGCCCAACCACATATCCGGTTAACTCAGCCAGGCTCCTGAATGAAACTTGTCAGACGGCTGCCTGGGTGAGAATGTTCACAGTCTTGGCAAGTGCATATATCAATATGATTTGCAAGGGATTGTGGGAAATGCAGTTCATTCACACCAGACACAGCTGCTCACAATAATTAGTTGTGCTTGAGTGTAAAGCCAATAAGATATTTATTTATGGGGTTATTTCTCCCAACACAGATATGCTTGGTAGCACATAAAACAGGATACTTGCTTTCAGTGTTTGACTTAGAAAAACAAAATCAGGAAAACAACAGCTGAACTTGTCAGGCAATCAAAGCAAAAGAATAAAGACCTGGTTGGTAACAAACTGGTCTTTTCTGTAGGCTTTAGCTAATATTTTCTTAGCAGTGTTTCAAACAGCAAGCAAAACCCACAAAGAAGGGGAAAAACTGTTCTTTTCAGGTTAACTTCTTATATCTTCACACATAGACTCAGAAGTGATTTCCTCAGAGCTCACAAGTAATTAGGTAAGGCTCAATTGCTAGCAGTTACCCAGCTGAAACCCCTTAGCTGGCTTGCTTTCTACTGCGTGGCTCAAATCCTACTTCAGGAGCTTTTCTGAGTAGATTAAAGAACAAGTTTGTATTTCTTTGTGATGGTTGTTGCACTTTGTAACAGAAAATTACCAAAGGAGTTTAGACAGAGAGCAATCCATGTATTCACAACCTGTATCTAAGACTTCTCCTTCCCCTTCTTCAACAATCATGGGTTCAATATCAGGGATTGGCACAGAGGAATTTCTCAATGGAGCACTTTCAGGAGAATACTTGTTTCCCTGCTGTCTTTCAAGGTTATAGCTAGGGCATAGATCAGTGTTCATACCTGAGCTTCCATTGCTGTTAGAGTTCCTCTCTAAATAGCCTGGCCAGTATGTAGTCCAGTTCTTATGTCCAGCCTTCCAATCCAGATCCCTGGACACTGGATCTCTCTTCACATACCTTCTGGTACGGGTCTTAGGGTCCCTTCCACGTGCAGCCGTCTCCCTCACAGGTACCGTCTGGAGATTCCTAGCCCTGCAGCACCATTCCTCTGGCTTTCCCCAGTCCAATGGTGTATGCTGGCCTTTTGAATGTCTCCCAGTATATGTACTGCTCTGGACTCCTTTAGACCTCCCAAATGCTTTTCTCTTCTTTCTTCCAAAGGGTTTATTGCCCTTTCTGTCCGTTCGCTCTGGCTTCTGCTTCTGATGATCCTCCAGATGATGAAGATGTCCAAGATGAGGATATCCAAGCTGATCCTGAGGATAAGGATCTCCCAGATGAAACTGAGGATAATTCTCTGTAGAATAAACTCTACCTTTATTCTGCTTTGATGAGTGCTCCACCCTAGCACAGCGCAGCTGTGCTGAATCAGGCCCTGCCCTTTGAGATGAGTGCTTGGGGATTACCTCATAGCCCTCCTTATTGAACACACGTTTCTCCACTTCAGCTCCTCTAATGGCTGTTGGAAACCTGGTGCATTCTGGGACTGGTAGTCTTTTATAGAAAAATTCTGTTTTCTTATTTCTACCAGAACTGACAGGTTGCTTGTTCAGAGTCACTTCACCTTTACTATAGCTCCTTCCTGAGCTATGATAAGCTTCCTTATCACGAACTGCAGTGCCATGGTGTCCCATTGCCATCGCACCATGGCTCCATTCAGGAGCCACGATCCCCAGCTGCAGAAAATAAACTTCTTTCCCTGCAGCCCAACCCCTGATCTGGCCTTTCAAGGCCAGGGTTAGGCTGTGGGGAACCCCTTGTGACCCCTCACCTCTTTGATTTTGCCTGGCTCCATGGTCCCCCGAAGTCTAGGGAGACTTATTCCACCACTGAGGTGGAATAAGTTTCCCGTCTACATGGCCACCCCCAGACATAGAGGGCCGAGTTCAGAATTATCTCTGTACATCCGGGGTTGCATTTCTGCCCACTGCCTGCCCTCACTCCTCCCCCGGTCCACCCCCTCCAACCCATGAACAGAGCTCCCCGCACAAGTCAGCTATACATACGGGAAGCTCTGTGGTCACCAGTGCAATCCAGACATTTAGCGGGTCTGTACATCCAGATCAGACATCCAGACTCACTAAACGAGGATCAGAATGACTCCCTAGTATTAGGAATTTTGCGGGTTTGGCAATTAGGTGCTTTCCCAGGCTCAGAAAAATAGGAGCTTATTGCTGTATTTGTGTCACAAAAAATGTATGGCTTCTTAGATTTATTTATTTAATGTCTCTTTTATACCGCACTATTTAAAACCAGTGCGGTTTACATAGATGGATTCCTTTCAAGACCCAAAGCACAATTTTCAAACTGTTTTATTTCTGACAGCTTCCTTCACCCGCCTCCATCCCCAGCATCTGCCAGTGTCAGACCCTTCTCCCAGTACAAGCATCAGCAACAGCATCATCCCCTTTCTCCTAGCCCCAGTATCAGCCCCCCTTTCCAAGTCCCATCTTCAGCAATAGCCTCACCTCCCCCCCTTTTCCTAACAGCAATATCAATCTCCATCTCCCAGCGCTAGCATGCATTCCTCAGTTCTCTCAATTCCCCTTCAGTCCTCCTTCTCCATGATCAGTATTTTATAAGATGTCATGTAAGCACAGAAATTACTAAAATATCAACATTCATGTGCATTGTTAGTGCCTAAAAATAGGCACCTCCTTATAAAATGATACCCTCCATGGCTAAAACAAGTTTGAAAAGCAAGCAAATCATGGTTTATTTAATTCTTTCCAACCCCTTTGCGCACGTGTGTGTGTGTGTGTGTGGTGTGTGTGTGTGTGGCATACACATGATCACACGTTGTGTTTGTATCTGTGTTGCCTGTATGTGTGTATCTGTTTTGTCTTTGTTTTCCATGTATGATGTGTACCTTTATGTGTATCTCTGTTTTGTAGCTTTATCTTTTCTGTTTGTGTGTCTATGCATGCAAGTTTGTATGTGTGTTGGTATGTATGCATGGTCATGCTTGCATGTAGGGTTGCAAACTGACCGGTTTTAGGCAGGCCCAACTAGTTTTAGAGACTGGAGGTCGGAGAATGGCAAGACTGTAAAATCAGCCAGTGAAGGGTTGGTATTCTGCCAGCCGCCTACACTTGCCCTGCTGTTGCTTTTCCTGTTCCATTGGCAGCGGCCATAGCGGCAGTGGAATTCCAATTTGAAAAAAAACCACGTGTTTTTGTTATTCCATGCTTGCAAGACTAGTCTGGTCCCTTCCTACTCCGATGTATGCTTGCATCAGAAGGTGTGGGACCAGACCATCCAGCCAAGAGCTGAGTCACAAAGACCCGTAGGTTTCTTTTTTGGAGGTCCTCTGGCCACCAACTGAACAGGAAAAGCGGCAGCAGGGCAAGGACAGGCTGTGGGGGAGGGGAAGCTGTCTGGACCTGGACATGATGGTATAATAATAAGCCAGACATGGGGGGTTAGGGACAGAAGGAGGTGTTGGCCATTGGGTGTTTAGGCCAACCAAGGAGCACAAATCCACGTGCAAACACCACACCCAATAAAAAACCGTGGATAGCAAAGGAAGAAATCTTTATTGATGAACACTTGTGAGCCAAGGCCCAACACAGGCCGTGTTTCGCTATGCCTTCATCAGGGGCTCTTATTGGCTACAAAAACAACATACAAAACATAAAAATGCATAAAAACAAATGAATTATTACACATCTAATTAAAAACAATTAAATGTCAAAAAGTACCTTAAACACATATAATACATCCAAAAAAAGGGGCAAAACATGTATATTGAACCTAATATTATTAATGTGCAATCATATACAGCTAAAATTGTCCAAATTAAAAATGAAATAACTTCAAAGTAATATAAATAAAGCTTTAGATAAAACTCCTAAAAAATACTAAAAACAAAAATTAATAGACATATGGAAGTGACAAACTCCACCAACATAAACTTTGAGAAAAAGACAACATACCTGTCTGTTCAATGTTTTGTTCCTTCCAATCTATATTATGTTACAAAGAGAGGATGAGGAATTTCAATTCATGCTAATATGCATCATACCCAACCAAGATGATAGCGCAACAGGACTGAAAGAAGATGCTAATATAATAATATCACTATAATATATAATTCCTTATTAAATACTATGAATAATACCTAAAACCAAAAGGCCCATAAATACTTAGAGGACTTACAGGATGATATATTGTATGAATATTATTATTGAAAACAATTTTATATATATATATATATAGAGAGAGAGAGAGAGAGAGACTTTCACTATCACGACACAGTACGTCAAATAATTATACGAGCCAGCGACCTAATTCCACCAGATGTTATGGCTATTAAAAACCAACTGTAAGTGCCGCCAGGAACGAGTACTCAATTTAATAGAATTATGTATTAATTGTAACCTGCAGAATGCTAAGACACAGTTGGAATCAAAGAAAATACCTTGATCTTGTCCCATCTTTTTTGTCTTATAGCGTTTCTGACGGTTGACCGTACTATATAAAGATAACATCTGAATAAAATGATGAGTACTGTGGTGGGGAGGCCCGACTACCCCTATGTTTATGGGCAATCCACGGCAAAGATTACACAGGTACACTAAAAAAAATGTTTTTTAAACTGCCTCTAATGTTTCGATTGATTTTTACGTTTTTTGGTGCGCTGAATCCAAATCTGGTAACCAATTTGCTCCATCACGTACAGATTTTTTGCTACATTGGGTTAGCAGTTTGAGGTGAACGTTTCAGATTGAGTGCGATCGAGATAAAAGTTTCTTGGATGAATTCTTTATACTAATTGTTTAGTAGTTATTCAAATAAGAATAAAGAAAATTGTAACAAGGCAGCACATAAGAATAGAGTAATGTCAACAAAACACACTGTGATGGTAGCAAAATTGTCTGCACTTAAAACAGCCACATACATGTGCACAAACATTGAGCATATAAGAGCGAGGTTAGACACAAAGCAAAGCAAAGAAATGTGCAAAAAATGTTGTACAGGTATGTATGTAAGAATAGAAAACGCAAACCGCACCATTGCAATACATGAAGACAAACACCCGATGGTGTGAAAATAAAATTCTAATAAATGAGATCCGACACTGTGGTAATAACTAGCAAATTTTTATTTCAAAGTTTAGTAAAAACACGATATTTGTCAACACAGTTTAGATTTTAAAGTCATTCTTGGGTCAATCAATCTCCTGGTGGGCCCGTTTCTTCTTCCCCCGAATGCTTCTCTTGGTGCGCTGCTTGGCGTATTTTTCATCTGGGGTTTCCCGCAGCAGCAACCAGCAGAAATCAGCCATCATAGTGGTGTTCCATCTTCCTTGGTACCTTCTCTCTGCGTCCTTGATGTCCTGGTGAAACCTTTCACCTTGTTCTTCACTGTACGCCCCCAGGTTTTTGGGAAAGTAGTTCACATGGGAGTGCAAGAAATGGACTTTCAGGCTCATGTTACAGCCTTGTTCTTTGAAGGCATTGAGCATCCTGGCAACAATATCCTTATACTTCTCATCCCGCCTGTTCCCCAAGAATTTGAGAACAACATCCTTGAAGGAATCCCAGGCTTCTTTTTCCTTCTCAGACATCGTTTCAGCGAATGCTCCATCTGAAATGAGTTTCCTTATATCAGGGCCAACAAACACTCCTTCCTTTAGCTTTGCTTCAGAAAGTCGGGGGAACTTTGAGCAAAGGTACCGAAAGCACTCACCATCTTTTGGAAGGGACTTGATGAATTGCTTAATGAGACCCAACTTAATGTGGAGAGGTGGTAATAGAATTTTATCACGAGGTACCAAGCTCTCATGAAGAACATTTTTCTCACCGGGTCTCAAATACTCCCGAATTGGCCAGTCTTTCTTCCCCCAGTGTAGGTCGCGGGCCCGGCTATCCCACAAGCAAAGGAAGCAGGGATATTTGGTGAAACCGGATTGCTGCCCTAATAGCATGGATAGAATTTTAAAGTCTCCACAAATCATCCACTTATGCTCATCATAACGAATCTTCTGAAGAATCAGGGCCAAATTCTTGTATTTTTCTTGGAAAATAACAGAGTGAGCAATAGGAACTGAAGCGAATGTGTTGCCATTATGAAGAAGAACACCTTTTATGCTGTCTTTTGACGAATCAATGAACAGCCGCCATTCAGCAGGATCATACTTGAGTTTAAACTTTTCCATCACTCCGTATATATCGTTGCAAAATACCAAATCTTCCTCTTTGCTGAAATACTTCAAAAATTGTGTCTCGCAGTTGCGGTACCAATAAAAAGTTGTTCCTGGTGACAATAGATTTTTCTGTTTAAGCCGAGAACCTAGCAGTTGGGCAGCATCTTTTGGGAGTCCTAAATCCCGGACTAAGGGGCATGTTTACTAAAGTCCGCAAATCTGCGCGACGCAAAATAGCGCACGGCAATGCGGCATTTAAACGCGCAGAAACGCGTTTAAACGCCCCGCACACGTGCGTGTCACCCCCGCACAGGTACGCGGCACACTAATGGGCCCCGTACAAGTGCGGGCCCACAAATGTCCGATAGAGGCGTGGAACGGCTAAAAGAGGGCGGAGGAAGGCTCCGGAGGGGCGGAGGGACGGGGTCAATGGGTGGAGAGTGGGAGGGGAGAGGCTCCCCGCACAGTATCGGGCCCGAATTTCCATGTAAAAATTAGCGCGAGTGAAACCCTCGCGGTAGAGGGCATTTAAAGGGAAGAGAAACCATTTCCGTCAGCAATGTACAGGAACACCGGGGAAACCTAAAAAACGTGTGCAGTGTGATATATGTGCACAGAACAAAATTGCAAATAGAACCTGAAAATGACCACAACAAAACTATTATAAATAGTAATCCAGCTGGGGAACAGTTATAGTGATGGGCAAATATACAAAACACACCCAGCAAAGCTCCAGAAAAAAGAGATGAATATTGGAAGGGTCTACGGAGCGGAGACTCTTCCGAAAAACATTTCCGTTTTTTGGAGCTTTCCTCGGAGTGTTTGCTATGGTTGCCCATTAATATCACTGTCGCCCAGCGTGGTGATATTTTCTCCCCCATTTCCCGTGGTCATTTCTGGTGTTTATGTGCACGTTTGTCACCAGAAAGGGTGCATATGCCCACAGTAAAAATGAGTAGAGCAGGGTTTGTGACTCCATCCTGCCAGGCTTACTGCCTCCAGGGGCTGCACTGTCTCTGTGGCCAAAGTGTGGTACAGCGGACAGAGTCATTACCTCTAGGACCAGAGGGCAGAGGTTCAAAACCCAGCTGGGGCACCTGCCAGCCCAGTCCCTATATTTTACCCACCACTAAATAAAGATAGCGCAGACACCCCTGTAGTGCAGGGAACATAAGCATGGGGAAAACACCCATATTTTACCCAACACCGCACACACACCACAACAATGGGCATTACCTACAGCCAAGTCCCCCAAATGCAGTCCCGTACTGCCACATTGCAATCAGGTCAACTTTTTTTTCTGAGAGATGTTCATGCCAGCATGTTGGCGGACAAGTACATGTGGTGCAGGGGGCAGTGGCTGCTAACCACAGAAGACAGAGGCCTAGCCATGTCCAGGGAATCCAACAAATCAGTGGCTACACAGTGGTGCAGTGCACACAGACAGTGCATGCAAGAACAGAAGGTCACAGGTTCAAAGCCCAGCTGGGGCTATTGCCAATCCTGCCCACATATTTTTCCCACAACTAAACAGTGATAGTAAGGACACACCTTTCATGGCGGGGACATATGCAATGGTAAGACATCTATCTTTTACCCCACTGAGCACAGACACCATGAACAGGGGCAGTACCTAGAGCAGAATCACCCAAATGCAGTCCTGGTGGGCCACACACCAGTCAGGTTCCCTGCTGACACTCATACAAATGCCTGTGCTGTATATCTATGCACCACCCCCATGGCATGTAGATGTAGCCCATGCATATTCATGAGGGATAGCAGGAAAACCCGAACAGTGTGATGCAAACCTGGACTGGAGTTGGGAATCTGTGCCGTAAAGCAGCAGCCATCAAGGGCAGACACACCCACACCCACAGGCCCCATTGGCCAATGTCTCCTGGAAAGGCAGAACATTGGACCGTGCATGCAGCACCCACAACGAGCACTTGCATAACTTACCAATGTCACCCTACACAGCTCTGAGACGTTTGCTAGGAGCACAGGCAGGCAGATATCCATACGTTACGTACATACTGCTAGTTGACCCCATCCAAACAATCTGTTAGGTGTTTGCGGGGCATGCTCCAGGCCTGGCCTCTGACGGTGCTTACCACCCTGGGGAGTGACCACCAGCTGTAATGCGTACCATATCCATGCCTTGCCGTGCTCAGGACCGGTTTGGTGGGCAAGGCTACTTACCCCCTCAATCGTAGCACCATGATGGCAGAGGTGTGGAAGTGTGTGTCTGTCTATACAGTGGGTGTTGGCTGCAAGCCCCTTCAACAGCCCACACTGCCAGCACTGTTGCCAGTATTGGCCAGCCAATGTGCATAATGAGGTGCAAGGTACCATGGGTATAGCCAGGGCAGGGTGGCGTGGCCAGGATGCATCTGCACTGGGCATAGGGCCCTGGCAGGGACATTGGCTGGGATATTGTAGTGTCCGGCCACCACCTACACAGACAGGGTGGCCAAAGCATGTCCTTCTGGGGGATCACGCTCACCCTGACTGTGCAGTGACCACAGCATGGCTAGGCCCCCCCATAGTGCTGTATAGTAGTTCCCTCATGTGATAGATATGGGTTTCTCTTTGGGGCTCAGTCACTGATCTATCTGCTTGCTGTGTATGCAGACAGCCCAGTTCTGGGTGCATGCATCTCCATTGGGAACATGCACTATGGACTAACCAGCAGACTGTTTGTAGCTGGTAAATGTCTTGCAGGGTGCAGTGGCTGTTGGCTTGCTGCAGGGGAATATCTGGTGGTGGAGTGGGCTTATGTCTGTCTGCTATTGTGTTATGGCTGTGTATAGAGCTGCTTGCCTGGGGGGGGGGGGGGTGGTGGTGGTGTTCCTCAGCAGGACTGGGGTTGATGTTGCCCTCTACTGCCACCTTTGCAGGGAGGTAGAGTGTGGATCCCTTGATGGGGACCATGTTTGCCACAGGGGGGGGGGGGTGTGCACGCCTGATAGCGGCAGACAGGGATAGCCATGGTGTTTGTGCAGAAACTAGCTATCTGACACATTAACACTGCTTTGGAACGCCCGCTTGGCCTCCATCAGCCATGGCAGGTGTTGTTGACCTGGTCCTGGCCACCTCATTGCACACTCAGGGTGAGCACAGTACCCGCACGATGTAATGGTGTGTGGCTACTCTGTGCCAGTAAAACACCCGGTCAGTGCCCCCTACTAGGCCAAGGTGCTGTGTGGGTGCACCCGGTCACTTCCCCCAACAGGGCCGAGGTGCTGTGGGGGTGCATTCCCCATCTTGTGTCCATCTGCGGACAGCTAATTTGCATGTGCAGTGCATCATGGGTACGGGTGGCCTAACCCTATCCTGTTGACACCAGCAGACTGTCTGTGAGGTGACGTGTAGGCTATCTGCAGCCAGCCAGGGGCCTGCTTACAGCTATGGAGCTGTAGTGCAATGGTTACATCACTGCCTATGCAGCTAGAGGTCATGGGTTCAAACCCACAGTGGGGCCCTTTAGTAGGGCTGTCCACAGCTTTATTTTTATTTACTGTACATATGTCTATGCCGGCAAGACCACCCTCAGCTTACTATACCCATTAGGTGCCTCTGAGGGTGCTTCATAGGGCGCCCTGTAGGCCACCTTATGGTTGCCATCCCTATAGGGTGCACTATACATTATCCTGTGTCGCAACATACATGCTGCCCTATAGGGGACATTCAAGGGTGCCTTGGCGAACAGTGCACTGTAACATGTGCCTTATGGGCCGCCGTATGTTAACATGCTGGGAGAGTGCGTTTGCTAGTAGTGATAACAAAATAAAATTATACAGCCTCCTACAGCACTCCACAACATAATACATACTGCCTCAGCAGGCATTTTTCACTGGGCATTGTGAGGAGTTGAACCCCTGATCCCTTCACCATTGGTCAGTGTTTTAACCATTGTGCTGTGGCTCTGTTCCTGTGCTTGTGCATCAGCGCGCCGCCTTGTGCCTATCAGCGCGCCGCCTTCTGCCGCCCAAGGGGACCAGTGCGCCGCCTTCTGCTGCCCAAAAATAACTGTGCGCCGCCTTATGCCGCCCAAAAAGCACTGTGCGCCGCCTTATGCCGCCCAAAAATAACTGTGCGCCGCCTTATGCCGTTCCAAATTAATTTGCCTCCTAAAACAATTTTAATCATTACAGTTACTGCCTCAGCTGACCTTTGTCATTGCGCACACTGGGGGATTGAACCCATGGCCCCTGCACCATTGGTCATTGTCCTCACCGTTGTACCACGGCTCTGTTGTTTTGTATACTCAGCAGCGCGCCACTTTGCCTTTCCACGCGCTAATGTCGACCCCCGCACATTAGCGCGACGCGCACACGTCCGGTTGCTTACTACCGTTTTTTTTCTATTTTCTGCCTGAACCGCCCACTCCTTATTTATTTATTTATTTATTTATTTATTTAAAGTCTCTTTTATACCGCGCTATTCAGCATCAGCGCGGTTTACAATAAACAGTGAACATACACATTTCCAATAGTACTTTGTGTTTACATATGAACAGGATAATCAACTTGGCTAACAGGGTAACTATGTACAACCATAAAATATACAATATATACAATTTGTAGGCTGATCATGTGTTTGTGTGGTTTTAGACAGTAGTGATTTGGGTGGATTCGGCAAATGGTGCTGAGTTTCTATTAGGTTCAGGGTAATGTATGAGGAAGAGGTAGTGTTTCACGGCCTTCCTGAATTGGAATATGTCTGGGATTGATCTAATGTTGTGAGGGAGGTTATTCCAGATCACTGGTGCATAAAGATTGAAAGTCCTGCTGGATGTTGACTTGGAGCATTTAGTTATGGCACAGGCACACTAGCGCGGCCCTGCACGTTAGGAATGTTTAGTAAACATACCCCTAAATCATTCAATTCAGCTTGAGAGAAAAGTTCAGGTTTCGGATCTGGTTCAGTTTCAAACTCGGAAGTACTGGACTCATCGGGAAAAGCCATCTGATGAGTCTCATCATGATCAGAACCGTCCACACAAATATGATCCAAAGATTTTGGTGGTTCAGGCACAGGTACTTCGTTGCTATGAGGCATAGGCCTAATTGCTGAGGGAAGGTTGGGGTAACTTATTACGTTCTTATTTTTTAAGTTGTATCCCTTCACAATGCAAGAGCAAAAATAGCAGTCACTGCTGTGGTCTCTTTGTTCACGCCACATCATAGGTATTCCGAAACGAAATGCTTGTTTTTTACCTTTCATCCATAAGCGTAGATCTTCCTCACATGTCTTGCACACTTTGTGAGGAGCCCACGGTTTGTCTTGATCGCCTAACTTCAAACCGAAATAGGCGAAATATACTTTAATAAATGCAGAAATGTTCCTCTGCCGCTTTTTCACGGTATATTCCCCACAAATAAAACAAAAACTGTCCGGAGAGTTGACGCAACCTCTGGCTCTGTGAGCTATCACAAATACACAGCACTGCAAACTACAACTGTAGTGAACCACTTCGGAATAAAGCTGGATTACGACTGAGCAAAGAAAAGGTAATAATGAACTTGCAAGAAACTGAAATTTGACAGGAACGTTCATGTCGCAACCACCGTGTTGTTTGAGCGAGCGAACGAGGCAAGGCGAACAGGAAAGAACATGCGCCAGCGCGAGTACTGGATTTAGCCCCCCGCCTCCCAATTGTCCTGTTAATGTATAAAATGAATACAAAACACTCTAAAATATCATGAGGGAGTGTTTCTAGTTAGTTAACCATTACAACCTCTATTTTGGGCCAAGAAAATAAACTGCAGTCGGCTAAAAAGAAATTATGTGAACATTCCTTATATGGGTAAGAAATCTAATTTTGCAAGAAAACGTGACGTGATGGAACATTTTGGCTATTTTTCCTGGATTCAGCACCCCAAAATCTATAGGAATCAGTTGCAAAACTGGAGGCAGTTTTTTGGTAGTGTACCTGTGTTATATTTAGGGAGCCACTGGGAACGTAAGGTTCATTTGCGTAGTAAAATGTTCTTATCAGTTCCGGCTGCCTAAAAGAACTTAGCAACAAAACCAAGTGGAGGGAATTAAGGCTTTTATTCCCCGTCAATGCAAGGGTTCAAATTAAGAGATGAATAATGAAACAGAAAAGTCCTTTGTTGCAAAAGGTCACCAATATTCAAAACATGTGTTTAATTGTTACACTTCACAATTAATGCAGAGGTCAGAAAACAGGAATTCAGTTCATTCCAAAAACCTCAACATTTTCATAGACTCTTCTATTTTACTCAGTTACCACAGACTCTTGACATAAGGCTGTGCACAGGTCACACTCCATCTGCTGTGGTTGTGATAGGGACACTGTATCAATGCATTCTGTCTCCATGCATTCTTCCTCACTAAAATCACCAGGGGAACAAACACTGTCCCTGTCTGACTCGTGTTGGTGTGCTATGCCTCTGGGGCCTTGTCTCCAATAAGGGTCTGTTCTCAGGGCTTTAGGGATTTTACTAAACCAGTCTGGTTTCTCCTTCCTTGTAAAGCGAGGACTGGTTTTCCCAGGGCCTTTATGCTTCATGCATTTACTAGCATCAATAACTGTTTCATAACTGGAACTTTGCTGGCTTGACTCCACAGAGTTTTTCCTTTCAGCAATTTTCCTGTTGTAGCAATGTCTCTGCCTCTCAGCATTAGGCAGGGCTGTGCTTCTTGGCAGTTTAGTAAAACCTGGTTTGGACTCTCTTTCCTCCCTTGGTAAGAACTCAGGTTTATTATAAAATGCCTTTTCTTTCTTGCTTGGTAAAACTGGGTAATTATTCCTCAGAGACTGTGAGCTTCTCACCAAACCATTCCCTTTGGCTTCTGGCTTAGGTCTCTCTCTACTGGAGTCAGGAACACTGGAAGAACAGGGCGTGGCACAGCCTCCAACCTCAGAGCTGGCTCTAACAAACCTCCTTGGGAGAGCTGCATAATCAGCCTGGCCCTTCTGGATTTCACCCCTGTGAACCCTGTACCTGTGGGCTTGCTCCTCTAGGATTTCTTCACTGTTCCTTCTCAGGTCCTTCTCTTTCTCTTCTTTTTCTTTCCTTGGTGAAGCCGTACACCTCTTCTCTGAAGCAGCAGGACCCTCTGTGTAGCCTTGCACACACCTTTTCCTTACTGCAGCCGGATCTCCTCCTGGATCTCTACCTCCACTGCACAATGTTGCTGGACTGCCTTTCCCTAAGGCAGCTGGATTTCTACCTCCCCTGCAAGCATTCAGCTCTGGCTTATAAGGAAATCCTTCCTGCCTAACTTCCGGGGTCATTTCCAGGTGCAAATCATTAGGCTTCTCAAGCTCATTAGCTCCTGAATATTCCTTCCTGCTCCCTCTAGCTGTGCCTGGAGGTAATTGCACATCTAGATTCTTAAAAGAAACAGGATTTCTTTTCAAACTTTCAACTTTATCAATACCCACATCATGACAGTACACATCAAAAAATGGCCAAACAAAAAATTAAAACTACAAAAACCTGTTTACTTACCATAAATTGAAATAAACACCTTATACTTTTGCGTACTCTGCACCACCAGGTGCGAAGCACGTAATAGACTAATATATTAAAAAAACGCCGGCGTCTGCGCTGTAGATCTAAGAGATTTTCCGCGGGAACCATGATGTATATCTAGATTGACAGCATATGCAAAACCAATCTAATTTTGTCCTGCCATGGGAAGCTGAGAATATTTGATTAATATTTGTATTATTAAAACACATTGTAATTATGAACACAAAAATAAATATGGAAAACCAACCGGTACTAGACGCACTTGTGAAACAATGACCTAACTTCTAATTTCAGAAAAAGGTCTCCTAAAGTCATAAGGGACTGAGGAATAAACAATATAAAACCGTACTAAATTGAAATGAAAGTGGCATTGCCAAGCCCCCATGAACTGTAACCCTAAACAAAAAACAGAAAGTGTGCAAAATTCCACAATGATCCATTGCAGGCGCATGCCCTGCAAATCCAATAAATATATCGCGGGACAATAACATATAAATAGGTTGACAACAGTATGCAAAAACAATGTGATTGTGTCCAGCCACGAAAAGCTGGAAGAAAAACTCATTGTGAATTATTATCACAAAAGTAAATATGGAGTATCGACAGGTTCTGGACCTATTTGTGAAACAAAACCTGACTTACGATTTCAGAAAAAGGGTCTCCTAAAGTCATAGGGGGCTAAAAAATGAACCATGTAAAAACTATATTAAAATGAAAGAGGCATTGCCAAGCCACCATAGCAATCAACGGGGTCTCAAAAATACCTTCAAAGATCCACAATCATAAGGGAACACCAATAGCTGCAACAACCACATTAATCAAACTGGTATTTGTATAAATCATCCAAATTTATGGAGGAACAAAGAAATTGGCAAATGCTTAAAAATGGGGGTGTTGATATTTCTACAGACCCAACCTGATACCATCATATTATTAAACAAATGGTCATGGTGTATGAATGGGGGTTAACAATAATAAAAACAACCACCCTTATGACCACTTATGACCAAAGAGGAGTTACATGTGGCATACCTCCTTGAATGCTGCAGATCGAAGATTATACCTCGAGGCTTAAGAGTCATAAAAGCACCAGGTTTATATTTGGAAGAAAGTGGTTTTATTAAATGCTGGAATGCAATTTTAAATAAATGTTCATTAGATTTAATGATTTTATTAATCAGCACGACTAATAAGAAATCAGAACTGTATAAAGCTGAAATAGATGAAAAATTGATAGCTCTTAAAGGAAGTGAGGAGCAGTTTGCAGGGTGATGGATCAGTTGCAGTGGGATATAGTACATGAGGGAGGAGCAGTTTGCAGGGTGATGGATCAGTTGCAGTGGGATATAGTACATGAGGGAGGAACAGTTTGCAAGGCGATGAATCAGTTGCAGTGGGATATAGTACATGAGGGAGGAACAGTTTGCAGGGCGATGAATCAGTTGCAGTGGGATATAGTACATGAGGGAGGAGCAGTTTGCAGGGTGATGGATCATTTGCAGTGGGATATAGTACATGGGGAAGGAGCAGTTTGCAGGGTGATGGCTCAGTTGCAGTGGGGTATTGTACATGGGGAAGTAACAGTTTGCAGGGTGATGGATCAGTTGCAGTGGCATATGGTACATGAGGGAGGAGCAGTTTGCAGGGTGATGGGTCAGTTGCAGTAGGATATAGTACATGGGGAAGGATCAATTTGCAGGGTGATGGGTCAATTGCCTTGGGCTATAGTACATGAGGGAGGAGCAGTTTGCAGGGTGATGGGTCAGTTGTAGTGGGTTATAGAACCTGAAGAAGGAACAGTTTGCAGGTTGGTAGGCTAGATACAGGAGAAATAGTTTTTGGGTGTAGAGCAGTTTTGGGGTGGTGGGACAGTTGTGGTTTGGGTAGTTTTGGGGGGGTAAGGTGGTTCGTGACATAGTGGTTCGTGACATAGTATCCATAGTGGTTCGTGACATAGTATCCTGTCTCCAACAGTGGCCAATCCAGGTCACAAGTACCTGTCAGGATCCTAAAAAGTAGGTAGATTTCATGCTTCTTACCCCCAGGGTAAGCATTGGCTTTCCCCAGGTCTACCTTCTGCAAACCTCCAATTGGCTACAGCAGAAGGAAATGGGCCAGGTCAACTCCAGCACACTCCTCGCCACCGGGATCTATCAGGAGCTGCATGCCAAAGAAATCAAGGAAGCTAACAAAAGTTACAGCGCAGTAATAATAATGGGTGATTTCAATTACCCTGGTATCGACTGGGTCAGTGTCACAGCAGGACATGCTAGGGAGATAAAGTTCCTAGATGAAATAAATGACTGCTTCTTGGAGCAGCTGGTTAATGAACCAACTGGAGGGGAAGCCATATTAGACCTTGTCCTTAATGGAACACCAGATCTAGTGCAAGAGATAAGGGTGTTGGGGCCACTTGGCAATAGTGATCATAGCATGATCGCGTTTGATTTAATTAGTGGAGGAGGGACAGTAAGGAAATCCTCAGTACTACCTTTTAACTTTCGAAAGGGAGACTATGATAAAATGAGGAAAATAGTTACGAAAAAAACTAAAAGGAGCAGTTGCAAAGGTTAACCCTGGGAGTACCGATGGGGTCAAAAGTGACCCCATTGCAAGTTTCACACTGCATATCTCGGAAACTAGTTGTTCAAGAATGCAATCTTTTTATGACTTTTCACATGTCAATATTCTCTTTATATTGCGCAATAAGAGGAACAATTTTCATCCGCTAGGTGACACTAGTGATGAATTGCAGCACAGAGTACCAGTGGGGTCATTTTTTACCCCAGATGCTTACGTCCGGTTTGGATCGTGATACAATTTGCAGTTTTGTGAATTTTTTGATCTGACAAAGGTATTTATCATTAATTATGTATCATTTATTTTTTGTACTCTTATTTTATGAAAATTACACATTTTCTGTAATTGATATCTAATGTTCTCTCATTATTTCCGATGAAACCTAAAGGCTTTCAGCTCATTCATCACGATTATTGTACACCTATAATAAAACTGCTTTGCGTTTTATTCAACTTTATCTTTGTTTATTTATTTTAGGTTATTATTTATGATGTCAAGACAAAAGTATTCAGCTGCCCAAGTAAGAGAAATATTGCAACGAGATGCTGACAGTGATGGCTCTGAGTCGTCTGATGATGCAGCATATTCAGCAAGCGAAGAAGCATATCAGCCAAGTTCGGGCGATAAATCTGAAGATGACAGTCATGATTCAGCAGCAGTTGGTCACCAAGTGAATGTGAGACTAATGTTGAGCTGGTAACATCGCCTGCAGCAAAGAGTCAAGTTACAGGTCGAGGCAAAGGTTGAGGCTGTGCTGGACGGGGAAGAAGGCAGGAGTCCTCAGTGTCAGTATCATCTGTGAGGAATCTTAGTTGTGGTCATAGAGGAGCTAAGAGGTCATCAACAATAAGTACAAATGTTGCCATTGAAGCCTATGTGTCTAAGGATGCCACATCATGGAACAGGACACCTATAAAGCAAGCTGCTGGAAGATACGCCAGAGCTAATGTCATGCCCGTACAACAAGGTCCTACAAGGTATGCTGTACGAAATGTTGATGGCCCTCTCACAGCTTTCCACTTGTTCATGAGGAAGAACTTATTGAATGAAATCATGATGTGGATGAGCAAACAATGAAGACACATTTATGACGATACCTGGAAAGATTTGACAGATGGAGAATTTCAACATTTTCTTGGACTTCTGATCCTCTCAGGCATGTACAAGTCACAAAATGAATCCATAGTTCAGTTGTGGAACCTTAAAGATGGTCGTTCTGTTTTCGGCAAAAATATGGCCCGTAACCGTTTTCAACAAATTTCTTGTGCTCTCAGATTTGATGATGTAACCAACAGACGTGAACAAGGCGTGGATAAGCTTGCTCCAATCAGACACGTTTTTGATACCTGGGAAGCAACTCTAAGTGACGCCTTTGTTCCTGGTGAAAATGTTACCATGGATGAGCAACTGCTTACATTTAGTGGCCGTGTTCCATTCAGACAATATATTCCCAGCAATCCTAAGAAATATGGCATAAAGCTATGGATGTTGTGTAACAGTGCAATGCCATATGTTCTGCATCTTCAAGTATATATAGGAAGGGAACTCGGACAAAACAGGGAACAGAATCAGGGTGAAAGGGTTGTGCTGCATCTCACTGAAGGATTGACGTGATCTGGCAGAAATGTTACTGTTGACAATTTCTTCTGCAGTTTATCCCTGTCACGGAAATTGCTAGAAAAACAAATGACACTTTTGGGGACAATTCAAAAGAACAGAAAAGAATTACCTCCAGAATTTGTAATAGCAAAGGGCCGAGAGGTATTCACTTCACTGTTTGCCTTTCGCGATGACGCCACTCTGGTTTCCTATTGCCCGAAGAAAGGAAAAGTGGTTGTTCTTCTGAGCAGTTTGCATGATCAAGAAGAAGTAGATAACACACGTCCAGACAAAAAAACACGCATGATCTTGGACTATAATTCTAGTAAAGGTGGAGTAGATATGGCAGATCAAATGTTGCGCACATATACCACAAAACGAATGACAAGACACTGGCCAGTGACAATCTTCTACAACATGTTGGACATCAGGGCTTTGAATACCTTCATTGTTTGGATGTCACTAAATCCATAATGGCAGTCCAAGTCAAAGCACAGACGTCGTCTATTCCTCTTGGAATTAGGAAAGCAGCTGCTTCAGAGTAATTGCAGCGAGACTTCTTCCAGCACTGAAGAAGCCACTGATGCTGTTTGCAATATTGGGATCCCAAAGAAAAGGGCAAGATGTCACTGCTGTTCCAGAGAAAAAGACAAGAAAAGCAGCATAGTTTGCATCTCCTTCAAGTGCAATGTTTGCAAAGAATATTCAGAAATTGTCTGTGTCTCATGCAAATGACTGTAGTACTTTACTGTGTTTATCAAGTGCATGCAAAAACTGCTTTCATGGCAACTCTTCTTCATGTAATTTTATCATAAAGCATTAAATTTCAAAACATTTAACCTTCACATAATAAATAATTAATTTGGAATAATATTTTGTCTGTTTAGTTTAAATTTGTCATGGTTAACAATTAAAATTCATCGTGGGGTCATTTATGACCCCAACGGTATTCAGTGTGTGCAAAAAGTCTCGGTAATTCCAGGGTTAAAGACTTACATCAAGCTTGGATGTTGTTGAAAAATACTGTCTTGGAAGCCCAGACCAGCTGTATTCCACGCTTTAAGAAAAGTGGAAGGAAGACCAAAAAACTGCCAGCATGGTTTAAAGGTGAGGTCAGAGAGGCTGTTGCCAAAAAAGCATCTTTCAGGAAATGGAAAAAAGAGGCAAACAAAGAAACCTGGAAACAGCACAAGCACTGGCAAGTCAAATGCAAGGCATTGATAAGGCAGGCAAAGGGAGAATTTGAGAAGAAGCTTGCTGCGGAAGCAAAAATGCGAAATAAAGACTTTTTCAAGTACATTCATAGCAAAAAACCTGTGAGAGTCAGTTGGTCCATTAGATGATAGAGGGGTTAAAGGGGCACTAAGAGGCGACAAGGCGATAGCGGAGAGACTGAATGAATTCTTTGCTTTGGTCTTTACTGAGGAAGATATAGGGATGTTACCCATGAATGAAGTGGTATTTAAAGGTGCGGAAGAATTGAAGGAAATATCGATACATCGGAAAGATGTATTACAACTATTAGATAAACTGAAGAGTAGCAAATCACCTGGGCCAGATTGTATACATCCAAGGGTGTTGAAAGAACTAAAATATGAGATTGCAGACCTGCTATTAGTAATCTGTGAATTTTCATTAAATTCATCTGTAATACCTGAAGATTGGAGGATCGCCAATGTAACGCCAATTTTTAAAAAGGGTTCCAGGGGTGATCCTGGAAACTACAGACTGGTGAGCCTGACGTCGGTACTGGGAAAAATGGTAGAAACCATCATAAAGAACAAAATTACTCAGCATGTAGATAGTCATGGCCTAATGGGAGACAGCCAACATGGCTTTAGACAAGGAAGATCTTGTCTTACTAATCTGTTATATTTATTTGAAGGGGTGAATAAACAGGTGGACAAAGGTGAGTCAGTTGATATAGTGTATCTGGACTTTCAGAAAGCCTTTGACAAGGTCCCTCATCAGAGACTTTTGGCAAAACTAAAGAGGCATGGGATAGGAGGCAGTGTACTATTGTGGATCACGAACTGGTTAAAAGATAGAAAGCAGAGGGTTGGGCTAAATGGCCAATTTTTCCAATGGAGAAAGGTGAATAATGGTGTACCCCAGGGATCTGTTCTGGGTCCGCTGCTTTTTGACATATTCATAAATGACCTGGAAAAGGGAATAACGAGTGAGGTTATCAAATTTACAGATGACCACAAAGCTATTTAAAGTTGTTAAAACCCAAGAGGATTGTGGAAAATTGCAAGAGGATCTTGATAAATTGGAAGACTGGGCATCAAAATGGCAGATGAAATTTAATGTGGACAAGTGCAAAGTTATACACCTAGGGAAGAACAACCCAAACTATGGTTACACGATGCAAGGTTCCACATTAGGAACCACCACCCAGGAAATAGATTTAGGCGTCCTTGTGGATAACATGTTAAAACCCTCGGCCCAGTGTGCAGCGGCAGCCAAGAGAACAAATAGAATGCTACGTATCATAAGGAAAGGAATGGAAAATAAAACAAAAGATATTATAATGCCTCTATATCGTTCCATGGTGAGACTGCACCTTGAATATTGTGTGCAATTCTGGTCGCCGTATCTTAAAAAGGATATAGCGTTATTTGAAAACGTTCAGAGAAGAGCCACTAAAATGGTAAAGAAGATGGAAGGATACTCCTATGAAGAAAGGCTAAAAAGGTTAGGGCTCTTTAACCTGGAAAAGAGATGGCTGAGGGGAGATATGATAGAAGTCTATAAAATATTGAACGGAGTGGAATGGGTAAACGTAGATTGATTGTTTACATTATCAGAATATAGAAAGACTAGGGAACATGCAATGAAGCTACAGGGTAAACTATTTAAGACTAATAAAAGAAAATATTTTTTCACTCAACGTGTAATCAAACTCTCGAATTTGTTACCAGAGGATGTAGTAAAGGCTGTTAGTGTAGCTGGGTTTAAAAAAGGTTTGGACAAGTTCCTGGAGGAAAGGTCCATAAACATTATTAAGTAGAGACTGTCACCCAGTGAGGGTCCCCAGGGCTGGAGCCTGGGTAATTCACCGGGGCTACTTTAATACTAGCAAAAGTGGATGATTACAATGCCCTCTGGGAGTTGTAGTCCCAATTGCTGAATAAAGAAGGTGAGTCGTGGATGAATAGTAAGGCTTTCAAACAGGACTTTTAATTCCCCTTCCGGGTGGATTTTTAAAGCAATGGGAACAAAAGGCAAAACACCATGCTTCTGGTACAAAAATCAAAAGGAACAAACTGGAACCAAAATATGCTTTTCTTCAGCTGAACTCAAAAGTAACACAAACAGTCCATTCAAAACAGGTAAGTTTTCCTCACTGCAGTTTGCTTATACTTTAACAGCTTCTTCAACAGAAAGAAGTAATGTCATCTGACATAATTAAAGTACAGTCCATGCATGTATCTGATATTGCTTCTTCATAATCATTACATTGCATTTCCTCTGGTTCCTCCTCTGAATAACATTCTTCAGGGTTATAGAAAACGTTATCTTTAGGCAAACTCTGTTCTCGGTAATTACACTTCCCTCCTTCCTGGTTAAGAGAGTGCAGTGAATAATTACCACCCTCTCTTGAGAGCTCCCTTTGTGAGTCACACAACTCCTTATACGTACAGGGCAAATCACTATATTCAAAGGCTCTTCTATTAGAAGGAATTGGCCTACCTCCCAACTGCCTTTTCTCTGAGCTCCTGTGTGTGGGTGAGTTATCAGAGCACTGCTGAGACGGAGACGTTTCTCTGCCTTTCTGTCTTGGCTTTTCCTTCAGCATAAAACTTTCCCCAGGACAGACTTTCCCTCTTGTGCTGTACCTGGTTTTAGGAAGATAAAACTCCTCAGCTTTCCTGAGCCTGGCTTCTGTACCATAGCTTCTCCTAGCTTTCTGGTAAGTTTCACCGGGCACGTCCTTAGCTGGGCACTGCTCTCTGCAACAGGCTGCTGTGTTTCTTCCCATATACCTTTCAGTTCTGCTGGCTTCTGAACTCTCTCTCACTCCTGTGTCTCTGTTTCTAGAACTGGAACTTGTTCTGCTCCTCGCCCTGCCTCTTCTTCTCCTCTCCTCACTAACCTCAGGTGAGCATGTTTTAACAATGCGTGTCCCTGTGCTTGGTTGGGCTCCACGCCTTCTCAGCTGCCCTTCATTTCCTAATGAATCAGGAACCTGCTTGCTGCTCGGGCGTGTTCTCCCACCATGTGATAGTGTTTGTTTTGGTTGCCTATAGCAACTCTGCTCCATGTGCTGATCTGAGCTGTCATTTTCAGATCTGTTTTCATCTGTTCTACCTATTTCCATAGGCTCTGATGACTCTGCCTCATGACAGGACCCAGGATATCAATGCTTGACCCATTACAAGCATTGTGGAACCTGTGTCTTTTGTGGAAACTGCTAGGTACGTATGACCTAGATTGGCCACTGTTTGAAACAGGATACTGGGCTTGATGGACCTTGGTCTGATCTAGTATGGCATATCTTATATTATGTTCATTTAAATTCAGCAAGGTACTGAAGTGCACCCACACCTGAGGGCCTCGCCAGAGGGCCCTTTGGCAATGCTCTTAGGTGGGGACCCCAGCGAAACAATGATAGTCGCACTCAGTCTGCCAGATGCAAACTATACGAACAAGCATCACTCCAACGACCCTTCGCTCCAGAACTACAGACCGTACACTCAACACTAGGGAAAATAAAACTCAAACTCATCGATGACTTAGGGCTGATAACCTACACTGTTTGATGAAAGCTTCTTCAAGTGACTCCAACATCTCTCCACTCAGCACTGCCACAAGCAGAAGACCAACTTACCCTGCTTCCTCAGAAGTGACATCATTACTATTCCAGGACCTTCCATGGGATCAGGAGAACAAATTGTGGCTCTTAGCACCAGAAACAAAGCAACAGGATTGACCTTCTAATGCACCTAAGTACACATGACCTGTAGCCCCTCCAATTGGGTCCTACCTTTTGAACCTCTTCCCTGATCCTCACACATTGAACCCCCGCCCCCTCCCCACCATGGATCCAAGGAAGACCATACTCATATTTTGCTGCATAAAACTACTCCTTCAGGCACTGAAATCACAAGCAGTAGATGGGTCACAGTTTACAAAAGCCAACATAATGCCAGTATTTCATAGTATCAGACAAAAGCCCTCCCACTACCCATTTCATAACACAGAAAACAAGAAATGCAACAGATTAATTCAAATTGACCTGGCACCACAAACACATACCCAGCTCAAGAACTGCCAAACTCTCCCTAAACTAAAATGTGTCCTAATTAACGCCAGATCTATCCAAAACAAATTCTACATTATTATGGACTACATACAAGTACATGAGATTGACATAATGTGCATAATGGAAACCTGGCTCACTGACACTGATCATATGATGATAAATCAAATTGCATCACAGACATACGAGACCCACAACTGCCCAAGAATCACAAAAAGAGTACTTATCTCAAAGGAGTCTCTAAAGTTCAACATCTTATCAACCCAGAGCACAGAAATCTATAACCTCATCACTACATCAAACAAGCACATATCAATCTGCCTTATATACTGAGCCCCCAGCACCAAAGATGAAGATTTATCACCCTTCCTAGAAGAGATAAGCATGCACTCAAAGCTACAAAAACCTCTCATAATTCTAGGAGACCTCAACATTCCATCCACACCTACCAAACATGCACAGACCTTCACGCAGGCCGTAAAGGACATATACTACACATAGATAATGGACACCCCAATTCTTAATAAAGGAGGAATCATGGAGCTTGTTTTTATACCCAACACAATATTGAAAAAAGAAGATCACACAACCTCTAACTGTGACACCTGTTCCCTGGTCAGACCATCACATTTTAATTCTCACCATAACCATTCCCACCACTAAAACCCCAACTGAAGGAACAACAAAAACATATAGATTTAAACAATTTAACCAAAAGATCTTTATTCAACAAGTCATATCACAAATTAACAGAAACACAACAAACTTAGAAGAAACTATTGACAACTAGAATTCCACAATGCACAATGTAGCCATTGCACCATACAAGGAACCACACAATAATAGAAAGAAAGTTGCACCTTAGTATTCTAAGGAGATCAACGAATTTAAGAGAACCCTAAGGAAAGCGAAACGAAGATGGAGATGAACAAAAAACCTGAAGGACAGAAATACCTACACATCACTGATGAAAGAATACCAGAGCAGAATAAATAATTGCAAGAAGGAATACCATACGAGTCTAATCATGGGCTCCCTGAATAAACCTCGAGAGCTGTTCTAAATAGCTCAGTCCTTAATTAAGGAAAGACCAGAAGAAAACAACATAGACATAATCAATCACCAAGTTATGGAAGACTTCTTGGAGTGAAAAGTTAAATCTATCCTAAACCAAAACCAAGCACTGATACATGATGCACAGTCTGTGCCAACCCATACCCACCTATGGAGATGTTTCCATACTCTGTCTATATAAGAACTGGTAAAATTTATAACCAATGTCAACACTATGACATCCCCCTTGATCCATGCCCAGTATCCTGGATTAAAATAACAAGGGACCAATTGTCTCCCATTTTACTTATCATAGCTAGATTCTCACTAATGCAAGGCTTCATCCCACCCACCTTCAAGCAAACTGAGTTAGACTAATACTAAAAAGTCCCAAACTGGATACCAAAGACCGCAGCTCATACCGACCCATCTAAAGTCTCCTGTTTATGACTAAGATGATCGAAAAAGTGGTCCAGATCCAATTACCAGACCACCTAGATAACCACGCTCCACTTGACCTCCACCAGCATGGCTTCAAGTCTTAACACTGTGTAGAAACATTATTCACATCACTCTTAGATAACATAATGACAGGGCTGGACAATGCTAAGCAAGGCTTCCTAATGATATTCATTGATATTACAGCAGCCTTCAACTCAATAAATCATCTCACCCTCATAAAATGTCTACAGGAAATTGGCCTCCAGGGAATTACCCTTCAATGGTTTATCTCATACCTTACACAGAGAACAACCCAGGTAAAATTTGGAATACATTGCTCAAGATTTATTAATCAACCCCAAGGAGTCCCACAAAGCTTGGCACTCTCTGCTTACTTTTCAATATATACTTGCAACCCCTATGCAAAATAATAACAGAATATACGATTGATTACAGAATATATGCGGATGACATTATGGTATATTCCCCCATCAACATAGACTAACCTGAGTACTCAAGGATGACATCATGCATCGAGATTTCGAACTGGCTCCATAAACAAAACTTCTTAATAAACTATGACTAGGAATGACTCCTTCATCCTGCCAAACTCACAACAAATATTTCACAATAACTTAGCAGTGGAAAAAGAAGTTAGGTACCTAGGGATATACTTAGATCAGGATTTGAACTTCAAACACATATAAATAAAACAACAAAAGCAGCCTATCACAAATTAAGAATAATACAAAAACTCAAACCTCTACTGAACACCAATAATTTCCACACAGTATGCAAGCTATGATAATGCCTATTCTGGACTATTGTAACGTCATTTACCAAAGCCTACCAAAGCACACCATCAACCCTCTACAATTAGTAGAAAATACAGTTGCATGAAGAATAACTGGTATGTCAAGAAACAACCAGATAACTCCAACTCTGAAACAACTACATTGGCTACCCATAACTACCTGGACCAAATACAAAGTGTTACTCACCATCTTTAAAATTACTCACCAATTATCACCACCCATCCTTCAGTCTCTCATTAGTAGTGAACCTGAAAAGAAAGCTAAACGGAAACTTAACAAAAACATTTTGCTCATCCCTAAGGACAAAACAAGAGCAAAACAAACAACATATCAGAGGGCCTTCTCAATTTATGCACCGTCACTCTGGAATTCACTCCCTGGGAACATAAGAGCTAGTGATGACTTCTGGGACTTCAGGAAGGGCATAAAAACTTTCCTCTTTTCAGAATACTATGAGACAGGCCCCTGATACACCCATAAATCATTCACCCTCCTCTGCTATGATACCCCCACTCACCATACTCAGAGTCCCTTCCTCTCCAACCTCCCTAGCCCCATCTGGCTTCCATATACTGAATTCCATGTCTCATAATACACCCCAATATAATTTTATGTTAACAAAATACAGATATTTTGATGTACTGTAAATTTACCATGTAAATCAGATAATTGCTTGTTTACCTTGTTAATTTCACAGTTTAAATACCCTATTCTATGTAATCTTCTATTTGTTTTACTTTAAAACCGCTTTGAATATAAGATGAAGCGGTATAGAAAAATGTGTTAAATAAATAAATACCTTAGTAACAGTCTATTGATCTTTTCTCCACAAACCTGTCCAAAACTTTTTTAAACCCAGATAAGCTAACTGCTTTACCACATCCTCCAGCAATAGGTTCTACAGCTTAACTATGCATAAAGTGAAAAAAAATATTTTCTCTCATTTGTTTTAAATGTACGACATTGTAGCTTCACAGTGTGTCCCCTAGGGTTTGTACTTTTTGAAAGAGGAAACAATTGATTTACATTTACCCTTTCTAGTCTCCACGATCCGTGATGTCTCCTTCCCCCGAATAACTTCCCCGCCTCGCTGTGCGGGGATGATATATGGGGGTGGGGAATGGGCAGCCCGGGGGTGGAGAGTGGGCGGTCACTGGCCCTGGACGTACAGGGCCGATTTTAATTTTGGCCCTGTATGTCCGGGGCCGGCGAAATGTCTGGGGAAGTTTTTCCACCTCAGAGGTGGAATAACTTCCCTGGACATTTATTTTTAAGGTGCTGGGGTGAGGATGGGGTGGGGGGGGGGCAAGAGTTTATTCCCTGCAGCCTGACCCTGGCCTTAAGAGGCCAGATTGGGGGTCAAGCTGTGGGGAATAAAAACTTTAACTGGGCGGCCAATATTGCAGCTTTTAAATGGAGCCGTGTTGCCATGGTAACATGATGCCATGGCGCCGTGGCTCCATTTAAAAGCCCTGACTAAGTCAGGCTACTAATGTACGTGCAGGCCGGGTCTGAATCGCGGTCCCGGCCTGCAGGTAGATGCTGTTTTGCGATTCTGATCCTGTGGGGCTAGACGTGCCCCACGGGATCAGAATCGCGATCCCCTCTGTGCGTCTGGCTCAGACCGGATGCACAGAGGGGATCTATGTCTGGGACAGAATCGGACCCTTACCTTTTCTAATTTTGCTATATCTATTTTGAGATACAGCAACCAGAATTGCCCACAATATTCTGGGTGTAGCTGATGCAGAAGCTTTATGATATTCTTTGTTTTATTCTCTAGTCTATTCCTCTTATTTCCTTTTTTTTAAAAATTAGATTTTCAATTAATTTTACATGATTGTAAAATCCCAGGTAATCAAGAGCTAATTTAAAGAGAATATTTAACAAAAATAAACTAATTGTAGCCCACAACAAGGGAAAAGTAATGCCACCATGAGACCCGTGAACAAACATTTTACTAGGATGTTTCCACTACCAAAAGAATTACACATATAATATAATACAAAAAAACAAAACAAAAACAAAACAGCAAGTAACAAGCTGAAGCACCTAAATTCAGGAAAGGTCCTTATCATATCAACCCTATTTAACCTATAGAAATTGCTTAAGAAACTCCTCCCAATGCGTGGGGTCAGTAAACATATATTGGGTACCCTGGTACAAAAATAAACATTTGCATGGGACATGTTTAAAAAAAAGTACCTCTCACATTCAGAATGTCTGCTTTCAACTCCTGGAAAGCCTTCCTCAGAAGCTAAGTCTCTCTGGAAAGGTCTGGAAAAATCATTATTTTAGAGCTACAAAACAAAACATCTTTTTTCTGGAAAAATAACTTCAAAATAAAAATCTGTTCTCCTTTGAGGATGAAGTTTGCCACTATGGTCGCTCTATTTGAAATTACCTCCGAAGAGGATTCTAGGAAATTAGTCAAATCTAAGGAAACCTTGATTTCTTCAAACAGCTAGGCTTCCCCAGAAGGATCATAGAAACATAGAAACATGATGACAGAAAAAGACCACATGGCCTATCTAGTCTGTCCTTCCATAACAACAACTACAACAGTCCACTTTTTACCTTTAGAGATCCTCTGTGTTGGTCCCATGCTTTTTTTAATTCAGTTACTGTCCTCATCTCTACCACCTCCACTGGGAGACTTATTCCATGGATCCACTACTCTTTCTGTAAAGAAATATTTCCTCATATCACTCCTGAATCTATCTCCCTTCACCCTCATCCCATGTCCCCTCATAGCAGAACTTGCTTTCAATTGAAAGAGGCTCTCTCCCTGAACATTTATGCCACAGAGGTATTTAAACATCTCAATCATATCACCTCTATCCTGCCTTTCCTCTAAGGTGTACATATTAAGATCCTTAAGTCTGTCCTCATATGCTTTATAATGAAGCCCATTAATCATTTTAGTAGCCACCCTCTGAACCGACTCCATCCTGTTCACATCCTTTTGAGGGTGCGGTCTCCAGAATTGCACACCATACTCCAAATGAGGTCGCACCAAAGACTTATACAGAGGCACTATCACCTCCTTTTTTCTGCTAGCCATTCCTCTCCGTATGCACCCAAGCATCCTTCTAGCTTTTGCCGTTGCCTTTTCTACCTGTTTAGCTACTTTAAGATCATCAGACACAACCACGCCTAGGTCCTGCTCTTCTTTAGTGGACAAAAGTACTTCACCTCCTATACTGTATTGCTCCCTTGGATTGCTGCAGCCCAAATGCATGACCTTACATTTTTTAACATTAAATCCCAGCTGCCAAATTCTAGACCATTCTTCAAGCTTAGCTAGATCCCTCCTCATGTTATCTACACCTTCCTGGGTGTCTACTCTAGTGCAGATTTTGGTATCATCTGCAAAGAGGCAAACCTTACCCGACAGCCCTTCCGCTATATCACTAACAAAGATGTTAAAAAGAATCGGACCAAGGACAGATCCCTGGGGCACACCACTGGCAACATCCTTCTCCTCAGAGTGAGCTCCATTTACTTGTACTCATCAACGACCCTTCTACTAGAAACATAATACACATTATCAGTCACAATTTGATTATAATCAGGTATACAAAGTATCTCCTTAAAGAACTTTTTCAACAGAATCGATGGAGAAAGGTAATGTGGTTTAGGGAAATTAAAAAAACACAAGTTTTTACTGTGAATCTTATTTTATATCACTTCCAAGTTTATATGAATCATCAAAGCATCTTTAATATTAGAAGTAACAACATTTTTTAACTTAGTACTCTGGCTCCCTACTTTATCTGCCTGCAAACATAACTGATCTAACTGTTCCTAATGATCAGGGCCGGCCCACCCATTGTATGAGAATGTTGTTCGCAGAGGGCCCCGTGCTTCAGGAGACCCCATGCAAACTTCATTCCACTTGGTTTGCAGGGCCGGCTTCAGCGAGATCCGGGGAAGCCAGCACTGGAGTGAAGAGCAGCATGTTTTTTCACTCCCGCTGTATTCTGGTGAAGGGCGCTGAGTGCCAGGAATCAGGAAATGCCCTTTAACCATTCCACGGCATTCAGCACACTTCACCACAACACAGTGGGAGTGAAGAAACATGCTGCTCCACTCCAGTACTGTGTAGAGGTGAACCGACCTCCCCATAGGACTGGAAATAGGTTGATGAGGGGGCTTGGAATGAAAATGGACTGATACAGAGCTGGGATAAGGACTAGAAATGGCTGATATGGGGCTAGGATTGGAAATGGGCTAATGGGGGGAGCTTGGACTGGAAATGTGCTGATGGGGGGGATAAGATAGGACTGGAAATGGCAGATGTGGAGCTAGGATTGGAAGTTGGCTGATAGGGGGAATTTGGACTGGAAATGGGCTGATGGGGGCTTAGGATAAAACTGAAAATGGATGATGGGGGTTGGAATTGGAAATGGGCTGATGAGGGACTAGGATAGGACTGGAAATGGCTGATGGGGCAACTACGAGAGGAAATGGGCTGATGGAGGAGCTTGGACTGGAAATTGGCTGATGGGGCTAGGATAAGACTTGAAATGGCTGATGGGGGCTAGGATTGGAAATGAGCTGATGGGGAACTTGGACTAGAAATGGGCTGATGGAGAGCTTGGACTGGAAATGGACTGATGGGGGACGAATAGGACTGGAAATGGCTATTGGGAGGGCTGGGATTGGAAATGCACTGATGGGGGGAGCTTGGACTGGAAATGGGCTGATGGGGGGCTAAGTTAGGACTGGAATGGGCTGATGGGGGGAATTGGACTGGAAATGGGCTGATGGGGGGCTAGGATAGGACTGGAAATGGCTAATGGGGGGCTAGAATTGGAAATGGGCTGATGGGGGAGTTTGGAATGGAAGTGGACTGATGGGAGGCTAGGATATGACTGGGAATGGCTGACGAGGGCTAGGATTAGAAATCGGGTGATGGGGAGAGCATGGACTGGAAATGGGCTAATGAGGTGTCTTGGACTGGAAATGGGCTGATGGGGGACTAGGATAGGACTGGCAATGGCTGATGGGGGGCTTGGATTAGAAATGGGCTGATGGAGGGAGCTTGGACTGGAAATGGGTTGATGGTGTGCTAGGATAGGACTCAAAATGGCTGATGGGGGGGGGGGCTAGGATTGGAAATGGATGTGTTTAGGGGAGGAGTTAGTTATTGGAGTAAATTGGAGAAGACTTGAAGCAGCCCGAGAAGTACATTGGGCGAAACTCGAGTCGACATTTATGATCCCATTTCTGACCTTTTGACTGCTCCATATGGTGATTTTTTTCAAGCTGAAAGTTAAGTGTTTTTCAGTTTTTATAATTGCAGTTAAAAATTGTAAGAACATGGGCTGGAGCTGGTGAATGATACATTGGGGGTAAGCAGGTGTGTGCAGCAGTGTGGCAGGATTGAGAGACACTGTGTAAGAGCCTCACCATTTCCCTTTGACTGAGGCTCCATGAGAGCATTCAAAATGTCTTTGATATAGTTTACTTTGTATCCTAAAAAAAGATATATTATGAGCACTAGCTCCCCGGGGTAATTTTCGTTACATGGTAGCTCTCTTGTGCTTGGATTAGTTGACGTGTGTGAGAGTTATAAAAGAGGTTTTTTAGGGTAGTTGGAGTAGGAATAGACATGGAAGGCTCCGCTAATGGACGGTGACATGCTCACCATTTCTGAAATCGGATGCACATGTCCAACTTGCCCAGAGCACCCCCGGTCATGTCTCCATCATGCCCCTTAGCAACTCAGATGTCCTTGTACAGGGGACATCTATTAGAAATGGCTTCCAAAATAGCTCTGGCGGTGCCTCTGTGATTTGCGTGTCTATGTGCCCATTTTCAGACATCCAAAGCATGAACAGAGCTTCTAAACTAACCTCCTTAGAAGGTGATTTTACAAACTCCTGCACGGTTAACCTGTATTACCATGTATGTAATCAGGACCTACTTTATAAAATGGTGCACACACATATTTCACTTTATAAGATGAGGTCATATTGATGCACGTTAACCTAGCCACAGCAGTTGTGCCTGCCCTAGAGTTTGTATAGATATCCACACCTAGATTTCCAGTACACACGCATAAGTTATATTATTCTGTGCACACTCAACAGAAAGTATGCTAAATGGGACTTGCACACTTCTGGAGAGCGACAGTTCAAAATGCATGTGTAAGAGCCCATTAACATACATGATTCCTTGAAAATGGGGACTTATGTGCTGTGCACGGAGCAGCAGGTGCACCTACTCTTGCCATCTTACTGAGCAGACTAGATGGACCATACTGGTCTTTATCTGCCGTAGTTTACTATGTTACTAATATAATTAGTGTATAACGTTCGATGCACCCCCCTATAAAATCAGCCACTTAAAGTTATATGGCCATTGTGTCACTGAATAGTGGACCTCCCTGTATCAGTGTTTCTATGATTGTGTTGCTACGTGAAACATGTCTTCAATTACTACTGTGTTGCTAAACCTTCATGTAGAAAAGACATTACTTCTGTATTCTTTGGAGAGCTTGGCGCAGTCACCATTCAGATTGGCTCAGAGTTAAATGTATTGTATACCACTGAAATAATATTGCAGTAATATAATAAACAAGTAGGCTCTGTGGTGCATGTTATAGCACAAGATAGTAAATTCATAATTCAAATTTAATATAAACTATGCAAATGCAATCAGCACCACCAGCTATTATAGACAATGCAGAGTACCATTGGGTTTTATTTAAATTTATGAAAAATATAACTCAACAATGTGGACTGCAGAGCCTGCTTATGGAATACCATAAACCAACTCTGCATTTTTTTTCTGCTTTCACTTTTTAATTTCCTAAAGGGACCAGTGTTCTTTTCCAAAACAAGGGCCTTTCATTGCACAGAGACTCCCAGCAGGCACACTGTGGGGTTCTGAGCCGTGCGCTTTTAGCATGCGTTTAAATATTAACATGGGTGAGGTCATGTTTTTTTCATGGCTCTTAAAATGCCTTCCGTGAACGTTAAAATGGCATGACTGATGTTGCCATGCAAATAAAGCCCAGATCAAAACTTTCCATTTCACTTAACACGCTGACAGTGTTTACTACAATGAGCAATCTTGTTGCTTTGTCGGTCCATGAGTACTCAATCCTTCCAGCAGAAGCTTGGCTCAGTGGCTGGTGAACAGCTGGTGAGCAGCAGGTGTTCCACTGGCATCTCTAGCTTACATATTGCTGCTACCTTTTCAGCACGTCTCCATTTGCTTTGAATCTACCTCTGTCCCTTCTCCACTCGCTTTGTATCTACCTTTGTCCCAGGGGCTGTACATGAAGCTCTTTTTTAATAGTTTATGCCATTCACATAATAATATATTTCAAGAACCCTTGAAAACAGGAGAAAGAACTGACAGATATACTGAAAACAAAACAAAACAGAAAACTATACAGAAAAAAAGGTAGCTCAGAAATTCAAAAGCCAAAGACTTAGATTTCAAACCAAAAAGGAAAAACAGAAAGGAAAAAGAAAAAAAAAGAAGTGGATGTTTCAGAGGCAACCTTACTAAAGGGCATGCTGGTAGCACATGTTTCAGCTATGAAACAGAGGTCTGTGCTATCCTTAAGGGTGTGTGCATCTATCCTCCTGTTGTCAGCACATTCCTAATTTGCCACACTTTGCTAACCAGCATGTAGGTGCACCTTGAGGTGATGTTACGTGCACATACACTAATGGCAACCTTCATGGTTAGCGCATGCCCATAACACTCACACTAATAGTGATGAACCATCAAGACCCACTTTCTGCCCCTATCTCGCCCAGTCCCCACTCAATTATGCACTACCCTGTTAGCATATGATTTTTAATGCAGGGCCCCACACTGTTAGCATGGTGCATTTACTGCATGGCAAACCCTGCTTGGTTAGCGCCGCTTGGTTAGCGCATGTTAGTAAATATGCCCCTCAGAGTACTAAATCATGGGCTATCAATATTTACAACCACTGAGAGTCAAATAAATAATACCAAAACTCTGAAGCTTAGCTGAGTCACAAAACACTAGAGGCTCATTTAGTAATGATTAGTTTGCACAAATGGGATTAGTCTACTGCAGAGTATATAGGAATGCAATAGGCCACACATAAAGTAGCAGGGACTAACCACTGGAAAATGAATGCTATAAATGAGGTCTATTTTAAAAAGTGCCTAAAAATAGAGCGCGGAAAACATTTATTTATTTATTTTATGTATTTATTTATTTTTTTATTACACATTTCTATATTGCCCCTTCCAGAGATCAGGGACAGTTTACAAGGAACCAACATGTTACATATAACAGGTTTGAACTTTTACATTATAACATTAATAGTCATAGACATAACTGTGCTAGAGGAGCTATATACATATAACTATAAATACATGTTAACTGGGCTTATGAGTGTGGGGTACAGTGTGTTGGGGGGGGGGGGTGCATGGGTGTTGTCATTAGTGCGTGGCTAAGTTATTTGTGAGTTTAGGCAGGTATTGCCATCTCCATAGTGAGCAGTGAAGAGGTGGGTTTTGAGGATTTTTCTGAAAGTCTGAAGGTCTTTCATTGCTCGGATTGAGGGTGGGAGCTTGAGATACACATGAACTTGCATATGGAGCTTGTGGTCTGTTTCGTTTTGCGAATTGAGCTGGGGATCTCTAGGGAGTGTAGTCCATTTTCCCATCAAGATCTTGTTGGCTGTGGGGTCTGAAGAAGTGTCGAATGGGCAGATGGCACTATATTGTTGACCAGTTTAAAGATTGTCTTCAGAGTCTTGTATTTTATACGGCTCAGTATTGGGAGCCAGTGGAGGTTATATGGAATGGGTGTGATATGATTGGTTAGAGGGGCCCTGCAATTGATTTTTGCTGTAATGTTTTGTGCTCTTTGGAGGATATTGAGGTTTTTGGCTGGTAGACCTTGTAACAGACTGTTACAGTAGTCGATGAGGGATGATAATGGCTTGGATTACTGATCTAAAGTTGTGTGACTTGAGAAATGGTTTTATGTGCTGAATGGTCTTTAGGTTGTAGAAGATTGTTTTGACTGATTTAGGTGGGTATCATGGTGAGGGAGTGATCAAGAATTATGCCGATGATATTATTGACGTTGATAGTTTGGGAGAGGGTTGAATCGTGGTTCTTTGTGATGTACATGTGATGTACAAATTGCAGTGGACAGTAGAACCCATGGGAATTTCTACTGTATTCCAGCAGCCAGCCACATTGCATGATTCATGCCACAGGAAGACATGATAGTTGGCTAAATTCCAAGACCCTCATTTCTTAGATGGGCAGAGCTATAATCTAACCACTGTGTGATGCCTCCTGCCAGCTCTCTGGTGAAGCAGGGTACCCCCATTTTCTCTCCCCACCTACCCCATGTTCTCAAAGGTCCCCCTTCTTCTGGAGGGGTTCAGAAATCTGTGGAAGGCCCTTATCATGCCTCCCCTAATCTTCACACAGGGCAAAAGGTTAAATAGTAAAAGGCTGCCCACTGTAATTCCCCCCCCCCCCCGTATACAAACTCAAACAAGACAAATCTGACATGGGGTTAGGAAAATCATTTTGAGAACTAACTGAGCCAAGGCAAGATTAATTGTGATCCTATGTGTTTACTTTGAAAGGGTTTAGCATAAAGAATGCCCATTAAAAGTACCTGTGTATTAGGAAACTGAATATTGCTCCCTTAAACATTTTGGGAACTGGTCACAGTTGTAGTCAAGAGTTTTTTCAGCAAATTTCGGGCACGGCAGTGGGTGCTGCTTTTGCCCCATTCCTGGCAAATTTGTACATGAAGGATTTTGAAAATAAATCCATTTACTCTTTTATGTATATGGCGTATGTCATTGAATGGAAATTCTATATCCATAATATATTTCTTCTATGGAGAAGTACTAATGATGATCTGTGTGCCTTTTGCACATATTTGAATGGCTGTAATCAAGCTGAGATGGTGTTTGATACAAGCTCTATACATTTCTTGGATGTACAAGTGCAGAAGCCAGTAAGTACTTTTGTTACTACTGTGTTTTCAAAACCAACAGATAGAAACACTTCGCTACAATATAATAGCTTCCATCCTATTTCATTGAAGAATAGTCTGCCATTTTCATAGCTGTTATGATGCTGACGAATATGCTCTTCAAATGTAGAATTTAAAATGCAAACACAAATAATGATGGAAAGGTTGGCAGAGAGGATATCCTCAAGTGATTTTGAATAAAGCATATAAGCGGGTGTATTATAATCATCAGGAATTGTTATTGAGTCCATCTCATTCCTTGGGATCCACTGTGCAATCTGAACACTTTGCATATGTATTACAAAATTCATCTTTATTTTCTAAGATTACCGCATTGATACAGAAACACTGGCCTGTTCTGTTGGTGCATCCTGTCCTTGCTAACCTAGAGCCAAGAGTTGCTTTTAGTAGGGGAAAAATGTGCATGATTATACTCTTCCCTGCGATTCCAAAGAAAGTTTTAATTAATGTTGGAGGTCATTCATGTTGTGGGCACTGTCACTTCTGCCTCACTATGGAGGAGATTGATAAGATCGTTCTTCCTCCGAGAACAATTGCTCTGAGATATGCAACTTCATGTGTATCTCAATATGTGGTGTGTTTGATACAATGCCCTTGCAAGAAGACTTACGTCGGGAAGACAACTAGGCAGCTAAGGTAGGTGGTGAATGATCTCAAACACTCACATTTATGCTAAGACTTGTTTTACGCTACTGATAACTTCCTTCTGGAGTTCATAGGATATTGTATGTAGAGGCAACCTGTAATGGAGTGCTTGGGAATTACTTTTAAGCAAGCCTGCGACACTCAATATGATGGGAAATAGTTTATTGGTCTCTGTATTTTTTGATATTTGAGAATCTTCTCTCTTTCCATAAGATTCACAGAATAATCACTTGACACTGGCACCTTTATTATCAAAGCAGTTCTCATGTTTTTCTTCTGTACCACTCTGCCCAGTTCCTTACATAAAGCTTTGAATTGGTCAGATTGGAAAAGTCCCAGGTAAGGGAAATTCATTGACTACACTTCCAGAGATTGAGGGTAACAGGTGCTTATAAAATTAAAAGGGTCATTCCAAACTGCGAATAGCGGGGATGTACATCCACTTTGGACGTACAACCCCTGCTATTCACTGGGGCAGTTTTCTGAAGAATGAGCTCCCTATACTTACAGTGGCTTTGTGTGGGGAGCTCTGGACAGGGGCAGGAGGGAGAGGACCAGAGGAGGAGCCTGGGTTGAGCAGAGGTGGGCCACACAATCCAGACATACAGGGCCAATACATGTCACAACCCTATATGTCCGGCAAGGGCAAGATGGACAGGGACCTTATTCCACCTCAGAGGTGGAAGAAGTCTCCCCACCCCCCTACCCCCGACAATGGCAGGCAGCAAAGGAGAACCCCACTGAAGAGGTGAGCTGCAGCAGGAGGATCACTGCCACCCGATCCTGGCCCTGGCAGGCCCCTCTGGGGGTCAGGCAGCAGGGAAAGTAATTGTATTTGCTGTTAGGGATTGTGTTGCCTCTGTTGGGCATTCTGGTGCCAAGGCGATTGGATGCCATGGCATCGGGGCTCCAGCAAGAGCATAGGGAGGGCTAGATGGGGTGGTTGCTGCACTTTTCTGGCTTCAGAATCTGTGCACATCTGGCCATCCAAATTCTTTAATTCTGCACCTACAGGAACATCTAGCTCCTGCAGATGCAGAATTGAGTTCAAATATGGCCCATCCAGATTTTGGATGTCCAGACGGCCTGGACATGCCCCGATCTGAATTTGCCTCCACAGGACTCCATGGTGAATATGAGTGTGCATATTGAGGCTGGTTTGGAAAAGTTTCTTCAGGTTTTGGCTAGAGTATAGTTTTTATCTTTTTTTTAAAATGTTCTTTTTATTATAATTTTTGGGCAGTAATGAATATCTGCATTTTACACCTTTTCTCAACTTACACAACCATTAAGATTTTTCCCCCCTTTCACAACTACATATACCCTTTTCCCTCCCCCAATAAGCAGTCCTGGAGAATCCAATCTGCGCCATGTACTGGTCATCTGTCCTCACATAGTGTGGTCTCACTTGTTGGACACTCCCTATGCCTTCAACAGTCTTTCAGGCATGGTAGTCCCGCCACTACACTGCATGGCTTGGGCTGAAGTTGGATGCATCCGCGCCCGGTAGCATTAGTCGAGGTGTTTCCTCTGTCATTCCAAACACTGCAAAACTCTTTATAAGATAGTACTGCAACAACAAACATAAGCACCATTTGGAACTTGCATGGCTTATAGCACACCATAACTCCCATACACAGACGCAGATCATAATTATCCCATACCTACTTCTCCATACACCTACTCCCATCCCCCCCCCCAATCGCCCCAGAAAGCTCGGGGTCAATATCCATGCAATCTACTGCTTCACCCCCATTCTCTGGCTTTGGTGCCACCTCTCGTAGGGCTCCCATACACCTTAGTTGTACAGGCCATCTGTCTATGGGCTTCTGTCAGTTTACACATCATTCATATATGGTCTAGCATTCTCAACCTTTAGCGTTTCAACAGGGGTCCCACTCTCCCAGGTGCTAGTTATTTCCATGCACACTGCAGTTACAATAAATCTCAAAACTTTCTCCCAGATCTTCCCAAAACCCTCCAACCACTCATTCAATAGTGCCCCAACTGGCTGAATGGGTCCTACCCATCCCATGCAATACAACATTTTGTAACCCTCCTCTTGTATGGCAGCTGACACTGATGGCAACCTCACTGCTAAATAAATTCGCTGCCATCGCTCATCATCTCATTGTCCCCCCAGATCAGCTTCCCATGCCCTTTTGAAGCTTTCTGGAGTGGCCGTCCATTCTAGCCCCCAGTAGAGTTGAGAGACCATGCCCCTCCCTCTCTCCGGTGTTTGGAACAGTTTCTCAAAGAGTGTTTCTGCCATGCCTGCTGTACTCATTCTCCTCATCTGCTGAAACACATGTACTAATTTCCCTTTTATCATTGAGGAGTTGACCCGCATACTTTTACTCCTTCTCTGCCCACCCCCAAAAATGTTGTTGAGTCCCCCCTCTTAAAATTCCCATCCCTGCAAGTATTCATTGCAACTGGATCCTTCCTTCCCAACCTGCCAATTTATGCTTCACTCGGGTCCATACTCGCAGCATCGCATGTACAAAGGGGCTGCCTATCCCTTCTACTTTCCTCTTGCCTCCTGATTCCCACATCTGATCTAGTAGTTTAACGCTCCACTCGCCATCCCTAACTTCTATTTCTTGTTCAATCACCCCCCACACTGACCCCCACCTTCCCCTCTCTCCAACCCCACAGTGCTCTCAACTGCGCTGCCTGAAAGTAATGCTCCAAATCAGGGACTGCAAGTCCCTCCTCCTCTTTGCTTCTGCAGAGCACTTTGCCCCAGCTGGCTGAATGGCGCCTCCAGATAAAGGAGAATATACACCTTTGTAACAGCCGCAACAATCGCTGCGGTATTTCTACTGATAAAGACAAGAACATAAAAAGCACCCTAGGAAGAATATTAATTTTAACTATGGCCACACGTCCCCACCACATGTAACTGGGTTTATCCCACCTATTCAAATCTTCAAGCAGCTTTCACATTAAGGGATCATAATTGTTTTTACCTAATTCTTTCCAATCCCTCCCCACTTAGACCCCCAAATATTTTATGTATTTCTCTACCCATTGAAATGGAAATGCCCCTCATAACCTCTCCTCCAGGCCTTGGTACATGGAAAGCTTCAAGATTTCAGTTTCCCCATGTTCATTTTATAGCCAGACACTCCACTGTACTCCTGGGTCACCTCAATAAGGTTAGGCAATGATACCAGAGGTTGACTAATCGAATATATAATGTCGTTCACAAATAGGGAGATCTTGTTCTCCTGGGAATCCGCTATTATGCCTCTTATTGCTCCGTGATGTCGTATTTTGACCACTAAAGGTTCTGAAATCAATAGAAAAAGGAATGGGGACAGAGGGCATCCTTGCCAGGTGCCTCATTCCAATGTAAGAACCTCCAAGTACATTTTGTTTTCCCTTATCCGTGCCTTAGGCTGGTTATACAGGGCCTTAAGCTATTCTTGAAATCTCCCCCCTAAACCTAGCTTGTCCAATACCTCAAACATAAACCCCCACGCCACCCAATCAAACACTTTTTCAGTGTCAACTGCCATGAGCAAGAATAGGGTTTTCTGTCTTTGGGCCTCCCAAACTAGATTTAAGACCTTACGTACATTGTCACTGGTATGGCGACCCAGAACAAAGCCAGATTGGTCTTCTTTCACCAGGTTGAGAAGGAATCATTGTACTTTGTTAGCTAATACTTTGGCAAAGATTTTTGCATCCAAATTAATTAATGATATTGGGTGGTACAACTCACAGGCCCCTATATCTTTGTCTAGCTTGGGCAAAACAGTTATTCCAGCTATGCCCATTGATTCAGGAAGATATTCCCCTTGCAAGAACCCATTGAAGAGGTCAGCCAATTCTCAGACCAAGTCGGGCACCAGTTTTTTTTATAAAACCCCAGTTCCAAACACCCACTCACCCGATGAATTCTTGATATGACTGATTTGATGTTGGGCCACTCTTTCCTGCAACTTCCTGGCCAGATATTTCCCTGGCTTCTTTCCCCTCAAGAATTTAATGTATTGTGACCTCTTCAGGGCCCAAGCCCATTCTTCTGTTTGGAGCTGCTCTAATTCTCCTCTTAGATCACCAATCCTTTACAGCAATTGTTTACCCCCCTTCTGCGCATTTTGGATAGCCAGATTCCTGATCCCCCTCCCCCCCCCCATTATTGGTTTACCAATTCCTCTTTCTACCCGCTTTTCCTAGCTCCAGCTGATGTAAAATGGCTTTGTAGTATGACTTTCAGTCCATCCAACACCACCCCTTGTTTAACGTCATCAGTTTTATTCAAAGCCAAATAATCTTGAAGTACTTTCTTAGACCCCACTACACTCTCTCTGTTCCCTAACAACAAATCATTTAGTCTCCAAAATTTTAACCCAGTCCTTCCCTAACTACTGCCTATTCGAAGCACCACTTGGGCATGGTCAGTCCATGTTATGGATCCAATTTCTACTGCCCTCACCTGATCCAATATCATATTATCCATCCATACTGTGTCTATCTGATTATAAGAATCATGGGGGTGCAAATAGAAGGTGTAGTCTCGAGTAGACCTCCTAAGGTGCCTCAGTTACCCCAAATGCTTCCATCATCCTCTTCAATTGAATTTGTGCTGCCTTGCTTCCACTCCACTATTCCCCAGGACCTGTCCACCTTGGAGGTGAGGACAGTATTAAAGTCTCCTCTCAAAATGATATTATTTTCCACTTGATCTGCCAGTCGCGTCCTTAATGCCTCATACATGGCATAGATGACATAAAGCAGCCTTTCATACTCATTTTTCTTGACATAACCATTGCCTTTGATAATATTGACCACAGCAACCTTCTTGCAAGGCTTTCACAAATTGGAGTAACAGGAACAGCATATCAATGGTTCCAACCCTACATCACAGACTATATGCAACAAGTCCAATTAGGTAATGAAACCTCCAATACATTTAGACAGGAGCAAGGAATACCCCAGGGCTCTGCATTATCCACCCTATTATTTAACCTATACTTGCAACCGATATGTAACATATTTAAGAAATTTAAAGTGAATTATCACATCTATGTGGATGACATTATGTTATATCTCCCCATAGATAGTCTAAACACAGCCCAACATATAATCAAATCCTGCATCTTAGAAGCCCAAGCTTGGCTAAACTCAAACAATCTGTCCATCAACTTGAAGAAAACTGAAGTACTCTACATCTCAAGGAACCCAAATTTGACTCCCCCTCAAACATTCAACATACTTAACACAATCCTCCCTGTTAAAAAAGAAGTAAGGTATCTTGGCGTTATACTGGATCAAACTCTCACACTATCTGCACACATAAACAAGTAACCAAATCTATTTACTTCAAATTAAGAGCAATACAGCACCTCAGACCCATCCTGGACACACACGATTTCAGATCAATAGTTCATGCTCTAATCACTCCCCACTTTGATTTTTGTAACAGCTTCCTCTACAGTATTCCCAAAAAGTGCCTCAAGCAACTGCAAAGTGCACAAAATGTAACCGCAAGAACTGTATGCAAAGCTCAGCTCTCTGACCATATAACACCGCTACTATATACCCTACACTGTTTACCGATAATTAGCAGAATTAAATATAAAACAATAATGACAACATTCAAGATTACTAAGAATATTGCTCCATCCTACCTTTCAACATTAAGCACCCAATCCACTAACACTAGATTGAGAAGGGAACATGCTCAGAACACCCTTGCAATCCCTCCCAACTATCACAAATCAAAACAATTTACAAGTAACCAAGCCTTCTCTCTTCCTGCACCTATGTTATGGAATGACCTCCCAGACTTCCTACGCACAATCAAAGATATAAAAACATTTAGAAAAGAACTAAAAACGTTCCTGTTCACTCAACATTTTGGAGAACTTATTGAAGGTAATGGTTCATCCCTCGAATCACTGCAAACTCAACACATACAATGACACTCACCTCTGCTCCAATTGTAAATAGTCTCACCTACTACCACTTGTAGCTGTTAGAATGCCCTTAAAAGCACACACCATGCCTTGTACATAGTTCTGCCTCTTAGAACAATTTTAACATTCTAAAATTCTATGTAGTAAGGTTGTTCATTGTACACCACCCCTGATCTCAGGAAAGAGCAGTATAAAAGTAATGATAAATAATAAATAAATAAAATAATGTCTCAAAGAACTCCCTCTGAGGATCATTCAGGGGATAAATACTTCCCAACAGCACCAGCATATGATCTACTCTGCCTTTCCATAACATAAACCTCCTATTAGGATCCCAGATAGGTCCCATTTGGAACGGTCCTTACAGGAAGCCAGTTGTGCTGGCCCGTACTTACCATCTGCCAACTACCCTCCCTGCATCCGATTCAACTGAGTTTCCTGTATAAGGAGAATATCAGCGCTGAGGCGTGTCCCCTCAGTCTACAATGCCCTGCATTTCTGCCAAGTATTACGGCCTCAAAACAGAATACACCTTCAGGTCAGGGCAAATCAATAGCATATACAAAAAACTCCCAACCTCAATCAATGACCATCCAAGTAATTATTCTTTTGTCGGAGCTAGTCGTGGGAAGGCCGGAAGGGAAACCGACCCTCACCAGGCGGATAGCTACTTTTTATTCTCAAAGGTTCTTCACCAAAAAATAAAGTTAAAGTTTAATTAACCAATAAAACATTAGTCAGGTAGACTTATCTCATTCAGAAACGCCAGTTATGAGGGGTACACATCATAACTGGCGTTTCTGAATGAGATAAGTCTACCTGACTAATATTTTATTGGTTAATTAAACTTTAACTTTATTTTTTGGTGAAGAACCTTTGAGAATAAAAAGTAGCTATCCGCCTGGTGAGGGTCGGTTTCCCTTCCGGCCTTCCCACGACTAGCTCCGACAAAAGAATAATTACTTGGATGGTCATTGATTGAGGTTGGGAGTTTTTTGTATAAGTATTACGGCCTAGCACATTAATGGATACTATCCTCAGCCCACCAACCAGCCCACTAGAAATTTCCTATCGTCCACTCCGTGAGTCAGTCAGTCCCTCTCTCTCTTCCTGAACTTGTCCTCCCAATTTCCCTCTCCCCCCTCCTTCACTCCCACCTCCACCCTCTCTTACCCTAACTTCCCTTACCAGAGCTCTTCCCGGTCTCCCTCCTGACCACCGGTGTCATCATGCATGCCGTGTTCCCACCCTTAATGCCCTGTAAACCTCCCCATGCCCCTTATTTTCCCAGTTGTAATCCCCTGTTATCACAACTCTTCTTTCCATTATTATTCATGTATTCATTCACTCATAACCAGTCTCCCCACACTGTTCACTCAATTAGATAACCCTACGTATTCTACCCTCTCACCGCCTTCCCTTCTCAGGCAACACTCAAACCATAAAACTACCTGGTCGTAATGCAACCGCTAAAGCCTATACACAGTTCACAATTGCATTTAAATGATAATAGTTCAGCTATCTTTTGTGGCCTTTAAGTTGGCTTCCGCTTCTTTTTCCCTCTTTTGTTGACCTTGTACGACTGAGAAGTAAACACCACACTGTCCTTGGGAGTTTCCACGGTCAAGGAAATGCCCTGTATTCCTCCTCCCTGCATAGCACTCCCCAGCTCACGCAGTGTCAGAGCTTGCCTAGTCACGCCGTTGATTGTAAAGGTTAACCCCACCATATATAGCTATTTGTATCTGTAATTGCTGTCTTGTAGCTTAGTGGTAAAGGCACGCCAAGCCTCCCAATGTTGCAGAGTGGCAGTAGCTAAGTCTGTGAATAGGGCCACATGATGATCCTGCCACTCAAATCTGCCAGCTGCATGCATCCTGGCTGCTATTCTGTCCTTTAGACTATAGTTGTGGAGGTAAATTACTATGTCCTTGGGTGATCTTCTCTTATGGGCCGCAAGGCACTGTGTGCTCTGTCCAACCTAATGTTCACCTCTTCCACGTTCACACCCTCGTGGCCAGTAGCTCCTTACAGACTGCCTGAGCAACCTTAAAACAGTCATTGTATTGATCTTCTTCCGGAACTCCTCTTATTCTAAGATTGCATCTCCTAGATCTATTTTCTAGACCCTCCAATTTAAGCACTAGTTTCTCATTAGAGCAATTTAACTCCTTGATTGTATTATCCAGCATGCTTATATGCTCTTGTACAGTTTCCATATGTTGCTCGTTCTCCTCCATGCAGCATCGAACATTTCCAATGTCCGTTTGCAGTTCAGTCAGCACTCCTTTAAACTCCACTCTTACCTCAGTGCTTTATCTTGTTGAACCACAGCCACAGCTCCTCTTTACTAATTTGTAGTGTGTGGCAACTCTTCCTTTGTCATGTTCTTCTATGTGGGCCTTTCTTCCACATGTGCCTTCTCTGCCGCAGTAGCAGCCATCTTCACTACTTCCTTCTGCTCATTGCATTGTTGTCATGGTGCCACAACAGTTATCTTCATAAGTCCCGTTGAGACAACTCATGTCCACTCAGGGTGAGATTAAATCAGGGAGCCTCTCATTCCTCTGACTGCATCGAACATAGACATCACTGGAAGCCCCAGTCTTATTTTTTTTAAACTTAGACTGTACAATGCTAATTTGATGACAATACATGCTGTATTAACTAGTTGCATAGACTACCGTGATATGCTGTATTCAGGCTTCACCAAAAGAAATATGAAAATAATTTAGTCACTACAAACTACAATTGCTCATCATGTGAAAAGCACTCAGAAGTCTGAGCATATTACTCCTATTCAGAGGAGCCTTCATGGGTATAAGTGCTTGTTAAATAAATAAATAAATAAAATGGGTAGATACTGCATTTTTTAGTGCACATTTAGATTCTTAGCATATCTTAAAACGTTTTGCATAAGCAAAATCAATTTAACACAGTTAACTTATGAATTAATGTGTCAAGTCAACTTGCATGCATAAATTTTTTAAAGCATGTTAAAAATGTCTTATTAAAATGAATGTGGATATTTGGAGTTTGGTATCACCACAGGGGGGGAAAGGTTGCTAGAAGGAAGAATTTTCCGCCCTTCTCCCTAAAAAATCCAGAAACAGATGGGAATGTAAGAAAAGAGACACAACAGGATAAGACAAGACACTGGTCAAAGTAAACTTCAGCAGAAGTTTTTAATTCAGTTTAGAATTTCAAAAACAGATATTTACAGAAAAGTGACTAAATGGTGTGACATGAGTTTAGATGAACTTAAATCACTTATGGGCATGTTTTCTGAACCACACATAGGGGGATGTTTACTAAACTGCGATGACATTACATAACACGCGTTATGTAACGTTAATGATCGTTAATGCATCATAATGCGCGTTATGATACGTTAACAATCATGAATGTTACATAACACGCGTTAACCTAAATTAACGATCGTAAAGTTCTGCGGCGCGGTAAAACACTGCAGAAGGTGGAGAGAGGGCGGAGAGAAGGGGTCAGTGGGCGGAGAGTGGGCAGGGAGAGGCTCCCTTCACACTAATGTGCTGATCTGAAGAGCTGAATCTAACGCGATTGAAAACCTGCCGTTAGATGCACATTTGCAGGGGAGAGAAACCATTTCAGTGTCAGCAATGTACAGCATAGGCAGGGAAACCCACAAGAAGTGATAAGTGTGATACATGTGCCCAGAACAAAAGGGCACAGAAACATTGAAAATGACCCCAACAAACTGGAAAAAAAACATAACCAAGCTGGCCAATAGTGATATTAATGGGAAACATCAAACCTCCCCCCCCCCCTGAGAAAGCTCCACAAAAAAAGATATTACTCGTGGAAGGGTCTATGCTCCGTCCCCATACAAGGTGAATGAGCCCAGAGTGAAATAGCACTGTTCAGGGTTTTCCCCTCCATCGGACAGGGTTCCTATGGAGTGCACATGTCCCGCAAGATCAGGGCGGGCATGTCGGAACGGCAACTGGACAGATGCCGGAAAAGGGGATACAGAGGGCCGTAGGCGGCACATGCTGTGGTGCAGCTGGGCCACAGTGCTGACTAGGGTGATGCCTAGATGGCCCATATGAATGCTAAAACAGCAGAGCAGCCAGACAGCAACTGCTGAAGGCCCAACATGGGCACGAGTGTGTTTCCCACAGTGTCACAGGAGATAGTACCCAACAGCTACCCCCAAGGGCACGGAACATTGGCAGGCAGGGCTGGGGGGGAGCGTGGACGTCAATGCAGGCACCCCTACCCCAGAACCCGCACCATAGGCAGCCGCCTACCTGCACACTGTATGGCCTGAGACTGTGCACCACCAGCACCACCAGCAGAAGGGCATGTCAGCATGGTGGCAGAGGGATACTTGTGGTGAAGGGGGCAGTGGCAGCTGCCCAGAGCAGACCGTGGCCTAGCCCTGTGTAGGTAGGTGCCGTGTACTGCAAAAGACAGGCCCTGTATGATGAACAGTCATGGTATCACCAGGGAATGTACTGACTCTGTGACAACAAGGTGGTGCAGTGCACAAAACCAGTGTATTCAGAAGCAAAAGGTCACAGGTTCAAGTCCCAGCTGTGGTTCCTTCCAAACCAATCCCCATATTTTACCCACTACTACAACATGCTAATACAGACAGCACCTTTATTGCAGATGACGTAAACATGCCCAAGACAGCTACATTTTACCCTACATAGCACAGACACCATAAACATGTGCATTACCTAGAGCAGAGTCTCCCAAATGCAGTCCTGGAGGGCCAAACACCATTCCGGTTCCATGCTGCCTCTAATAAAGATGCCTGTGCTGCATTTCTATGTGCCACCCCCATGGTATGCAGATGTATCTCATGCATATTCATGAAGGACAGCATGAAAACCCGAAAAGTGTTTGGCACCGCAGGACTGGAGTTGGGAACCTCTGCCGTAAAGCAGCAGCCAACAGGGGCAGACACACCCGCACCCACAGGCTCCATCATCCAATGCCTCCTGGAGAGGCAGGATGTTGGGCCCTGCGTGCATCTCCCAATACTAGCATTTGCATACCTTAGCAATGCCACCCTAAACCTGGGAATACGGTACACAGCTATCAAAAGGTTGCTATGATCACTGGCAGATAGCAATTCCTAAGTTAAGCTCAATTCGCTGATTGAGCTGCATCATAGCAACCTTTCTGATGTCTGTGGAGTGTGCCTCAGGTCTTGAGTCTGACAGAGTGACCCCAACAGTATTGCGTACCATAGCCATGCCTGCACTCTGCCCAGGACTGGTATGGTGGCCTGGGCTGCCAAACACCTCTATAGTTTCACAATGCTGGCATAGCTGTGTGGAGTGTGTGTCTGTCTATCTAGTGTGAGGTGGCTGCCAACACCCTCCACAGCCCACACTGCTAGCACTGTTGCCAGTATTGGCCTGCCAATGTGCATAATGAGGAGCATGGTACCATGAGAATAGCCTGGATAGGGTGGCCTGGCTTGGATGCATCTGCACAGGGCATAGGGCAATGGCTCGGACATTGATTCTCACCACCACCAAAAAGTTGTCTAAAAGACAATATTTTGGTGGTGGTGAGAAGTGAGGAGGAATGAGACACATTCTATATACCCTTTCGATGTCTAGGACATCTGCACCTTGCCCACTCACAATCTTAAATGACAGAGGTGTAAGGCAGGGGTCTCCAAATCCAGCCCTGGAGGGCCACAAACCAGTCAGGTTAGCAGGATATCTCTAGTGCATATATATCTCATGCATATTCATTAGGGATATCCCGAAAACCTGACTGGTCTGCAGCTCTCCAGGACCAGGGTTCCCCACCCCTGCACTATGGACTAGCTGGCAGACTGTCTGCAGCTAGTATGTGTCTTGCTGGAACACCTTGCAGGGTGCAGCGGCTGGAGGCTTGCTGCAGGAGAATGTCAGATAATGGTGGGGGGCAGCTGAGCATTTCCAGGCCTACTGTCTGTCTGCTATTGCGTTATGGATGTGTACCGCTCTGTCTGTTCCTCAGCAGGACTGGGGTTGATGGTCCCCTCTACTGCTACCATTGCAGGGAGGTAGAATGTGGATCTATTGGTGGGTGATCCTGTTTCCCACCCTGAGCCCAAGAGGGGGGATTGTGTGGTGGTACATAATCTGCCTATGGGTCCAAACACCCCCCCCCCCTTCACCTACAGCAGGTAACCATGGCACCAACACAGGATATGCACTATTCTGGGTGCATCATTGCCCATAAGGGCTAGACATGACTGAGAAATACAGAAGGACACAGATGTAAGGGTAGATAGAATGTGTCACATGCCTCCTCAATTCTCACCACCACCAAAAAGTTGTCTAATAGACAATATTTTGGTGGTGGTGAGAAGCAAAGAGGCATGTGACAAATTCTATTTAATCTTTTTGATGTCTTGGAGATCTGCACCTTGCCCACTCACAATCTTAAATGACAGAGGTGTAAGGCAGGGGTCTCCGAATCCGGCCCTAGAGGGCCACAAACCAGTCAGGTTGGCAGGATATCTCTAATACATATATATCTCATGCATATTCATTAGGGCTATCCCAAACACCCGACTGGCCTAGGGGTTCAAGGAGAACTGGTTCAGAACCACTGGTCTAAAGGAACTACCTATCACACACTGATGGGGACCTGCAGCATAGCGTATTTCAGCCATGAAAGGTGATGTGGACCTGGTGCTGGGCGCCCCACCTCAACCTCAGGGTGAGCACAGTTCCCACACAATGTGACTGTCTGTGGCTACTCTGTGCCAGTACCACACACGGTCTGTTCCCCCTACCAGGCCGAGGTGCTGTGGAGGTGCATACCCCATCTTGTGCCCATCTGTCGACTGCTGATTTGCATGTGCAGTGCATCATGGGTACAGGTGGGTTAACCCTATCCTGGCAACCACAGTAGACTGTTTGTGTGGTGACGTGCAGTCCTTCTGCAGCCAGCCAGGGCTTTGTTCACAGCCTTATAAGGTGTCCTATAGGGGACATTATAGGGTGCCTTGGTGGACAGTACACTTTATAATTTGCCCTATGGAGTGCATTATGGGGTGCCTTATGCGGCACCTTAGGTTATGCCACCCTGAGGGTGTGTTTGCTGGCAGCACTAATTAAAATACAAGTCAAATGCCTCAACAATCACTACTTAAATGTAAAGGGTGATGCCTCAGCCAGCCTTATACATTAGGCCCACTGGGGAATCAAACCCATGACCACTGTACCATCAGTCAGTGTAGTAACCATTGTGCTACAGCTCTGTTGCTATGTTTGCATGCCTGCGCGCCTTCTTAAGCTTAACGCGTGGTAACATGCAATGTAGCGTTCATTAATTTATGGCACCTTGTAACGCACGTTATCGGTAACGATGTATCGCCCATGTCCTTATTTGGGATTTCTGCTTCTACCGCGGATCCTAAGTAATTGCATGCACAGAATACATATACAGTCAAACCTCGGTTTTCATGATTAATCCGTTCAAAAAAGTCTGACTATAACCGAAACGGACTAAAACCGAAGCAAGATTTCCCATAAGAAATAATGTAAATTCAATTAATCCGTTCCAGACACCCAAAAATATTGACAAAAAATACATTTTATAGAGAATAACTATCTTTTTACATACAGAAAACAATGAGAAATACATATAAATGACTAATGAAATGGATAAATGAGCATGTAACATCACTTTTACCTTTATTGAAGACTTTTGTTGGCATACACAGTGTCGGGAGAGGTGGAGAGGCAGTGTCAGCCAAGCAGCAGGCAGTTGAGAAACAGTGGGACAGAGAGTCTTAGGCTGCCTCTGGCCCCCCTAAGGTAGCAGCCTGACACAGGTGAGAGTCAGAGAACAGCGTGGGGCTGTGCCAGCAGGAGCCTGCAGCTGCAGACTGCAAGGTTTCAAGGAGAGGCCGCGTGTGCAGGCCTGCAGGACACCCAGAATCCAATCGGGAGGGCAGGGGCCCCGGCGGGAGACTGGGCCGCCAAGGAGAAGCAGATTCGGTCACCAGCTCCTGTCCCGGTTCAAGGGATGTGCAGGGGAAGAGGCAGCAGGCAGACGTCAATCGGGGGAGAGTCCGGGGCAGGAAGCAGTTTCGGGCAGGCCACGCTGGAGCGTTGAACTCCTCGGCTCCCCAGAGGTCCCGCAGAATCGCTGGCTCAAGCTCCGTGGGAGATCGCTGGCTCACGCTAATCCATGGCAGGTACGGGGGGGGGGGGGGGGTAAAATGCTGTACGAAAACCGAGACAACGTACGAAAACCGAAACACAATCTTGATGAAAAAAATCAACGAAAACCGAATCGTACGAAAACCAGGGCATACGAAAACCGAGGTTTGACTGTATTGAGAATTGACGTGAGATATACAGACAGAGCTCCATACTAAGAAGGCTACAAGCACATGGATAGCTCAACAATTAGAGCTAAATAACAACTGATACTAAGAAAACAGGAACTAGAAACTAGCTCTTAGACTGCTTCCTCCTCATAGGGCTTTTCGTATGTATAGTTCCTTCTGTAACATAACTTGCACTTTTATCTATATAACAATGTCACCTACTGTCATTTACTGGTAATTCCTAGGATAGAAAACCTGACAGATAATCAGCCTGGATCTATTGTGTGCTTTTCAACCCCAATTCTCAATAGTAAAGGCTGATTATATGAGACTTACATATATGCTCTCAGATAACCTGAGGTGCTTTTTACCTGATAGTGGTTTAGTGAAAATGTCTGCTACCATGTCCTCTATTGCACAGTACTGCAGATTGAGGAGCTATTGTTCCTTCAGGTCCATCAAGAAGTCATATTTTAAATCAATGTGCTTCATTCTGGGATTAATTTGTTCTGTCTGTGCTAGAGTCCGACACCTTTCATTATCCTCAAAGATCTGTGTAGACTCTGTTGCTGTCCAAGATCTACCAGCAACTGCCTTTGCCAAATCATTTCTTGACTCACTTGTACTGCTGTGACATGTTCCACCTCTGTGGAGGAGAGTGCTCAAACAACTGCTTCCAGCTAGACCAGTTTATGTGTCCTCTACCAAGCAGAAACACATAGCCACTCATGAACTTACAATCACAGGAGTCTCCTGTCCAATCTGTATCCACATATCCAGTTAGTCTGCATTCACTAGCTGCTGGTAATTTCAGCTTGATGTTCATGGTCCTCTTTAGATAATGAATGTCTCTGTTTATTGTATTCCAGTCCACTTGACTTGGCCTTGAGACCTTCTGCACAGTATTCCTACAGTAGCTGCAATGTCCGGTCACCCAACAGTGGCAATTAACAGCAATTTTCTTATTGTCTTTCGTACTGATCATTTTTCACCAGAAAGGTACCTGGTTATCCACATAGACAAGCACACATATCCATCTATTAGCCTTTTGGTGTATAAGCAGGTTCTGCTTTGGTCCTTTAAAAACCCTCCCTTGTGAGCAATTCATTTTTCTTGGGGTTCTAGATTCTAGGGGCCTACTTCAAATCATATGTTCTCTTGTGTAGTTGGCATACTAGGTCTGGTCTCTGTGGATCTTCAAATCCCTGTGGCTACTGCATGTAGATGTCCTCCATCAGCTCACTATGTAAGAAAGCTGCTTTGGCATCAAAGTGCTTTCCATGCATTTTCTGTGTGGCTACTACAGAAAGAAATGTTATGTTGGAAGTATGCTTCACCACTGGAGAAAATGTCTTGTTGTAGTCCTTTCCATACTTCTGAGAGTATCCTTTAGCAATGAACCTTGCCTTGTATCATTTGACTCTCCCATCTGTGTTGCACTTGACTTTAAAGGTCAATTTGTAGCCTACGGCTTTTCTCTCTTCCAGCAGTTCTGTGAGTGTCTACATATATCTGTTTTTTTGTGCAGGGACATCATTGCATCTTCTGTTACTTTTTATCTATATCTTTATCTTTTTTTCACATTTGATATACTGCCCAGGCAGGAGGATCAGGGTGGTTTAAAATAGTAACATAAAATTTTCTGCAAAATTAGAAGGCAGAAAGGAATACCAGTATTTCTTCACTTCCCCTTCTGGAAGTCAAGATATGTCATCCTATATAGATATAGATGTATAGATGGTTTACCTTTGTTGTCTCTTGCTGAATGCCTTGAATGAGTTTCTGGGCTTAGTTGAGTTTGATCATTTGCATCTGTGCTTGATTGAGTCTGCTGATTCACAGTGCTCAGTGCCAAGCTGTGGTAGTGTGTTGCGTGGTGGAAAAGGGTTTCTTTAAAACACAGGCCAGAGAGCAATTCAGGGAAACAAAAGCAGTTTTTATTCTGTCCCAGTTTGTTAAACCTCCATAAAGCAAAATCCAAAACAGACAGCAATTCAGGGAAAACAAAATTAGCTTTGCTTCTGTCCCAGCTTGTTAAACCTCCACAAGCTGGTTCTCCTGGTCCTTCCTCCAGACCCAGTTAAAGTTCCTACCTCAGATCTCCTTTGCACGGATTGCCTTGGAAGGGCTTCTGGCTCCATGGACCTCTCTCCCTCCTGCAACCTGCTGGGTTCTTAAGCTCTCCCTGTGAGCCACATCCTCCCAGCTCTGAACTCTGGGTTGCAGACTCTCTTAAAAAGGACTGTTGATACTCCTTTTGGAGAGGAATGGGTAACATTCTATAGACCCCCATCGCATAAGCCAATTTCAACCAACTGTTCTAGTACCTGGGTAGTCAATTACTTCTCACCTTCCTGTTCTATTCTCTTTTCCGGTGAGAGCATCCAGTCTTCTCTCAGTTCCTCAGCAAATACCACACTGTTGCTAATGGTAATCTTCTCTGTCTTTGGGTCCATGATTCTATATCCCTTGCTATTTTCACTGTACCCCACAGCTCTGTTTTTCAGTTTGCTGCACTCTGAGCAGTTTCATACTGGATGTCTTATCATGCCATAGTTCATATTGCATTTTTAATATTGTCCTGGAAAACAGTCTGTTTTGCAAATTAGTGGCTGACACCCTAGTATTTCTAAGGTAGTCCTTAGTCCATCAGCATGCATCTGCTCATTTCTGCTAGGCTTCTGTTTTTCCTCTCAGCTACTCCATTTTGCTCTGGAGTATACAGGACTGTCTTTTAATGATCTATCCTGTGTTTCCTTAGGAATCTCTCTATGTCGTGTCCTTAGAACTCACCACCATTGTCACTTTGGAACACAACCATCTTCCACCCAAACTCATTGCTTGTCATTGACACATAGTCCTGTAATTTGTCCAGCACTCCAGCTTTAACCTTCATCAGGTAAATGACAGTGTACCTTGAGTAGTCGTCCATGATAGTCAGAATGGACCCACTATTCAAAAGCATTTACACACTTTACAGACCTGTAAACCGTGCAAATGCCCCTAAGCGGCATATTCAGCGCCACTAACACGTGCCCCAGAATATCCCTGAGAACTGCCACTATATGCCGCAATGCTAAGCGGTTAGCATTGGAGAGTTCTGGGAGCAGTACCAGGGGTATGACCAGTCAACAGCAATATTCAGCCACTATCCAGTTATCCCTCGGTGTCAAAAGTTAGGTGCAGCAAAAGCTGTCCTAACGTTTGCTGCCAAAGCTAACCGGGAAGTGGCTGAAAGTTTTGCTTCTGGCTTCCATGGCTGACCCGGATATTCAATGCCAGTAGCAGGATATGACCCCGGCATTGAATATCCAGATTTAGTGTTCAGTGGTGACGGCTAAGTTCTGTAATTGTGATAGAACGCTGAATATCGGGCCCAATATATCTATTGCCTTCTAGTATTGCCAGTTTCTTAGGACCGCGCATGTCACTGCATGAGCTCTAGTGTTCTTGAGGCTCTATTCCAACTTGCCTTTGGAAGTGTCATCCTTGTGGCCTTAGCTTTAAATGCAGCATTCACATTTCAAGTCTTACCTATTCCTTGGCTGTTTCAAGGCAATACAGAGGATCATCCACTCTGGCAACTATTACCTCCATCTGGATGATGCACTCATCACCTACGAATCTGGTGGTGAGTCTTTTAGCTGCTAAGCGCCCCATGAATAACAGTCCAACTTGTTGCTCTAGAACATAAAGCACATCTTTTACAGGTATTGCGGGCCCGATATTCAAAAGGCATTTGCATGGTTTACAGCCCAGAAAACCATGTAAATGTGCTAACCAGGAATATTCAACGGGTTAGTGCTGTTGAATATTCCCATCTATGTCTCCTAAATGCCCCAATGCTATCTGGGTAGCATGGGGTGTGTGTCAGGGGCATTCCGGGGCTGTGGAGGTGGGAAGTCCCAGTAGCTGGACTGCTATCCGGTTAGCTCTCCATGGCTAAAACTAGGCAAGCTTTTGGCTCGCTTAGTTCTAGCCACGGCTGCTAACCAGGTTTAGAGATCAGCAGGAAGGGCTATATGCCGATGTGGTGCATAGACCCCCCCAACAGAATATCTGGCCCTGTCAGTTTATGTCTATCTGCATTGGGGCATATCAGAATTCCTTCTCTTATTCCTTCTGCATTTTCTGTGCTGCCATCTGCAAGATAGATTGAGTTAGTTATTTGGTTCCAGTTCCATAAAGAAATTCTTCTCACTTGTCATGCGGTTTGTGGTACCTGAGTTTATGCACCATCCTTGCATCATATGAGTGCTTGTAGCTTTAAAAGTTGCAAGCAACTGTTCTGTACCTGGTTCAGCAATCATGGCCTTAACATCTGCTTATACCCCTTTTAGCATTTTGCCTTTTGTTCTGCTTTCCACACTATACAGTTTCTTTTAATGTGACCCAGCTTCTTGCATTTGAAACATGAAAGTTCTCTCCTAGCCTGCTCTTCATAAAATCCAGTGTCAGCTCTTCCTCTGGCCTAGTTTCCAGGCATTAATTAAAGCACTGTATGACTCTGGTAAACTGCACAGGAAAAGGGCCACTGCGGTTATTCTTTATTTTTTCTCCAAGGACCCGTAGCTGTGAAACAACTTCTAGAATAGCATTTATATGCCCTTGCATTTCCCTTTCTTTGCTAAATCTCATCCTGTATAGCTTTCTTAGTTATTATTCAGTGTGGGCCTTTCATATAGCATTTTCAGTGCATTCCACATTCCCTATGCAGTCTTTTCATTTCTGACATGAATCAATTGATTATCTTCCAGCAGCAAACTTATAGTAGCTCTGGCCTCTCTGTCGTTTTTATCTCAATTCTGGTAATTTTCCTCTGGCCTTACTGTATCAATCACTTCCCACAGATCATCTCTAATTAGTGGCAATTCAACTTTGAATTTCCATAGCTGGTAATTCTCATTGTTGTGCTTGGGCACTGTACTTCTGAGTTCTGAAAAGAAAGACATTTATTCTTTGTTTTCTGTTCCCCTAAATAAGTAAAATTGCTTCTTAATTTTGCTGCAAATTTTTATGGTACCTCTAAAAGTTTTCTGTGTATGATGGTGGGTGTGTAGGTATGTGTGTGTATCTATCTATCTATCTATCTATATGTAGTGCAGTAAACAGGGCTGGATGTGTTTACAAGTTTTATGTAATTACGTTGACTATGGAGGTCATTCTAAAAGGCAGGTTGCGGGGCTTGCCGGGATGTGCAGCCCCGCAAGCCACCTGTACCCTATTCCCCCACTGGCTCTCCATATATGCCCTGTGCATCAAGACAGGGAGATCTGGTGGGGAGCAGGATGGGGCGGGATTGGGGTGGAGAGGGAGTGGGAGTGGGCCAACCCACAGCACGTACAGGGCCGATTCAGGTCACGGCCCTGTACATGCTGCCGGGCCTGTTGGGACATGCTCTTTATACCACCTAAGAGGTGGAGGAAAACAGCACAATTGGGAGGATTGGGGCAGGTAAGCCACCCCCGGGGCCATGGCCATGTGTGAGAGGGTCCCTGCCGCCTGATCCAGGCCACGGCAGGCCAGCTCTGGGTCAAGCAGCAGGCATTTGGGGGGCCAGATCTGCAGATGTCTGGGGTGCCTGAGGAGAGGACATCCCTGCAGGCAGAAGGGACATGCCAAGCCATCCTCGGGCCCAATTCTGGCTCCCACGAGAACGTTTTGTTCCCGCAGACAAGAATCAGGTCCAAATATCCCCGTCTTCGTCGGAGATGTCCGGAGGTCCAGACATCCCTTTCCGGAATGGGGGTCCACATGTTTATGCAATAATGCAGGATATCAAACAGCACACATGCCTACTAAGCTGCCATTCTTTTTCTCTGTAATAGTCTTTTATTTATTTAGCTTTATTTATATACTGCCTTTCTCCAGGTCAAGACGGTTTACAAAGAACGAATTGCAGATACATTGAGCAATGGTGTGAAACTATGTACAGCATGCAGACAAGATCCCATGGGAATTTTAACTTTATACAGATTGTAGCATTGAATGAATTATATACAGTAAGCAACCGTGGTCCCATGGGGTGGGGATTTTAGCTATCTACATTGGCGGCTTAGTACAGATTACAGGCTATCTAAAGCATTTGGACTATGTGAGGAGGGGGTTATGCTGATATGTTGATATGTTCCATGAATAGATGCATCTTTAGGGGTTTTTGGAAGTCTTGAGGTCGGCAATGAGACTGACATTGTCCGGTAGACTGTTCCATATGGATGGTGCATATAACTGGTCATCTTAATACTGTTATTCCAGAAGTCGGTGAGAGTATTAAGGTCAGTAATGTCTTCAGGTATGAGTGCAAGAGTTTCTTGAATGAAGTTTTCCTTGTGGAATGATTTGAATCTTATGATTGATATGCCTTGAATGTGGTTGTTCATGACGCTGTTCTGTAGTAGAGTTTTATGAGCCTATGGTCAAACCATTGGACTGATTGGGCATGGAAGGACTGAGCGAGATTCAAATGTGTATGGCAGTCATTGTAGAAAATCAGATCAAGAGAGTTACCTTTTTGTGTTTGTGGGAAAGTCAATAAGTTGCTCTAGTTCATTGCATTTATGAAGAATTGTGCATGGTTTTGATTTAGAGATGGGAGGTTGAAATCTCCTAGAACCAGCATGTCTTTTCCTATTTTTGAAGCTGATATTATTATATCTAGGACTGATGAAAGGTCGTTAGGGTTGGCAGTTGGGGTTCTGTACATGAGGCAGATTGTAGTTGATTTGTTCATGATAATAATGAAGTCTGACTCATTGGTGCTATCACTTGAGTGGTATCGGAAGTTGAGGTGTTTCTTGGTTAGGATCAACATTCCTTCCTCTCTGCATTGAGATCTTGGGCATTGGTGTAGGGTGTATCCAGTCAGCATGAGTTGATTTAGGAGCACATTGTCTGTGGCAGTGATCCAAGTTTCTGTTATGCATAATATGTCTATCTTTTGGAATAGTATCAGGTCTCTGATTGTTTGTATCTTGTTCCAGATAGAGTGGGAGTTAATTAGGGCACAGTGGAGGAATTGTATGTGTGGTGGTTTAGGACTGCTCAGGGCAGAGTGTGGGATGTTATTCTTTATGTGTATTAGAAGTCAAGAGGTTCTATGTGTGTAGCATGTTGGTGGCGTAGGAGTACAGTTGATGTGTTGATGTGCCATGACCATGGGAAGGATGTTGGGTCTGTTTGGAGTTTATGTGCTTTGGAGAGTAGTAGGAATATCAGCAAAAGATATACTGTAGGAAGGGGTAGATTGATTTGCATGAAGTTTGGAGGTAGATTGGGTTGTGTGACCAGAGGTTTCTGTTCTGTGTTAGGTCTACCTTCCTGTTTGTTGTTGCATCCATTCTTGTTGAGGCTGTGTCCAGCGGTGCTGAGTTTTGTCTGGTGTTAAGCCATCTGTTCACTGTAGTGTTCTTCTCTTTCGGTCCCCGGATGGAAGGATGGAAGTATGGAAGGGAAGGGGATGGAAGGATGTCCCTTTGAGAAAAGGCTTGAAAGGTTAGGGCTCTTCAACTTGGAAAAGAGACGGCTGAGGGGAGATATGATAGAGGTCTATAAATTAATGAATGGAATGGGTAAACATAGATGTTTATGCCATCAAAATGTAGAAAGACTAGGGGACATGCAATGAAGCTACAATGTGACCCATTTAAGACTAATAACAGAAAATATTTTTTCCACTCAACGCATAATCAAGCTCTAAAATTATGTAGTAATACTGTTAGTATAGCTGGGTTTAAAAAAAGTTTGGACAAGTTCCTGGAGGAAAGCTAAATAAACAATTATTAAAAAAGACCCGGGAAATCAACTGCTTGCCCCGGGATGAGCATTGTGGAATCTATGTGCCCTGGGAACCTACCAGGTACTTGTGACCAGGATTGGCCACTGTTGGAAACAGGATACTGGGCTTGATGGACCTTGTTCTTACCCAGTATGCCATTTCTTATGTTCTTATGTAAGGACCTACCAATCTGTTTGCTATAACATCGGCAATAGAGTTAATAGAGAAACTGTGTGAATGAGTTCAGCACGGTTGTCTTTGACCTTCAAGAACAGATTCAGACACTGAAGAACAAAGTGCAACAAAAGAAAGGGGGCAGGGGAATTTAGAGGGAGGTGATCATAGTTGAAATGTAACACACTCGTTGGCAGGATGCAAGTTAATTAATTAAAAAGAAAGAAATATTTTTGTAGAAAGAAATGATACAAACATGATGTCTGGGAAGAAAACCTACAAAGGAGTTAGTGAAGAAATATAGAGATAACAATATATGTGTATTTACATGTGTATGTGTTGGAAGGCCTATAAAGGAAATAGGAGAAGAACTGTATAGGAGGGAGTTAGTAGGAACAGATCATGGAGGTGGGCTTTATCAATCTCTCTAATTAATTAGGTAAGCTTATGCTATCTGCTTCCTAGGTGTGATTAGATATTATACTCTCGTTTCTATCATAAAGATTTCTTATTGAGCACTGCAATAATTGTTTGGTATGCTTATTAACATGAGTATGTGTGCCTGAGGGGGGAGGAGAGGTTATAGCATGGTAAGGCTATCCCGGGTAATTCCCCAACACTTTGGTGTCACTAGGTGAGTGTCCAAAGGAGTATTGCCTCTGAACCTGAGTGGAAGGTAACCGCTAACACTTATGAGGATGGAGGCATGGTCTGTGGACCAGTCTAGAGCTGGCAGGAAAGAGCAGAATTTACATCGAGCTTTCCCGAACAAATGGAGATTCCTTAGGCCTCCTTGAACAAGCAGTGAGAAAAGGCTTCAATGCTCAAAATACCATACACTCCTATTACATACAAATATTATTTCAGTAACATCATTCAGGTATCTAAAAATCTTGATTTGCTACTGATGGAGTGAAATTAAACATTAATTGTGATATTTTAGAACCCTTATTCACAGTTTCCATGTATAACTGGCATCCACATGTAAATAGTGATTTTAGAAAGGGATGAGTTTACACCTCGGTGTTCTTATTATGTAGAAATTGCAAGGGAGTAGAAACATAGAAGCATGATGACAGAAAAAGACCACATGGCCTATCTAGTCTGTCCTTCCATATCAACAACTACAACAGTCCCCTTTTTTCCTTTAGAGATCCTCTGTGTTTGTCCCATGCTTTTTTGAATTCAGTTACTGTCCTCATCTCTACCACTTCCACTGGGAGACTATTCCACGGATCCACCACTCTTTCCGTAAAGAAATATTTCCTCATATCACTCCTAAATCTATCCCCCTTCACCCTCATCCCAAATCCCCTCATAGCAGAACTTGCTTTCAATTGAAAGAGGCTCTCTCCCTGAACATTTATGCCATGGAGGTATTTAAACATCTCAATCATATCACCTCTATCCCGCCTTTCCTCTAAGGCGTACATATTAAGATCCTTAAGTCTGTCCTCATATGCTTTATAATGAAGACCACTAACCATTTTAGTAGCCACCCTCTGCACCGACTCCATCCTGTTCACATCCTTTTGAAGGTGCAGTCTCCAGAATTGCACACTATACTCCAAATGAGGTTGCACCAAAGACTTATACAGAGGCACTATCACCTCCTTTTTTCTGCTAGCCATTCCTCTCCATATGCACTCAAGCATTCGTCTAGCTTTTGCCGTCACCTTTTCTACCTGTTTAGCTACTTTAAGATCATCAGACACAACCACTCCTAGGTCCCGCTCTTCTTTAGTGGACAAAAGTACTTCACCTCCTATACTATATTGCTCCCTTGGATTGCTGCACCCCAAATGCATGACCTTACATTTTTTAACATTAAATCCCAGCTGCCAAATTCTAGACCATTCTTCAAGCTTAGCTAGATCCCTCCTCATGTTATCTACACCTTCCTGGGTGTCTACTCTATTGCAGATTTTGGTATCATCCGCAAAAAGGCAAACCTTACCCAACAGCCCTTCCACTATATCACTAACAAAGATGTTAAAAAGAATCGGACCAAGGACAGATCCCTGGGGCACACCGCTGGTAACATCCTTCTCCTCAGAGTGAGCTCCATTTACCTGTACACTTTGTCGCCTCCCACCCAATCAATTTCTAACCCAAGAAGTAACTTTAGGGTCCATCCCTATAATGTTCAGTTTGTTTATAAGTCGCCTGTGAGGAACAGTGTCAAAGGCTTTACTGAAATCTAAATACACCACATCTAGGGCTCTCCCTTGGTCCAACTCCCTGGTCACCCAGTTAAAGAAATCAATCAGATTTGTCTGACAAGACCTGCCTCTGGTGAATCCATGCTGCCTCGGATCCTGTGATCCGCTGTACTCCAGAAACCTCACTATTTTCTCTTTCAGCAGTGTTTCCAATAATTTACTCACCACCGAAGTTAAACTAACTGGCCTGTAGTTTTCAACCACACCCTTACTTCTGCTTTTGTGTAAAGGCACCACATGAGCTTCTCTCCAGTCCTTTGGCACCACTCCCGACTCCAATGAGGCATTGAAAAGGTCAGTCAGTGGAGCTGCTAGAACGTCCCCAAGTTCCCTCAGTATATTTCTAGGGTGTATCCCATCCGGTCCCATCACTTTGTCTACTTTAAGTTGAGCTAGTTTCTCACGAACACAGTCTTCTGGAAATTGTTCAAAATGTCCCTTGCTTCTCTTACTGTTTGTGGGTGTTTTCTGAGGTCCTGCTCCTGGTTCTTCATCTGTGAACTCAGAATAGAAATATTTGTTAATCAATTCTGCTTTATCCTCATCAGCTTCTACATATTCCTCCCCTTCACCCTTGAGTCTGACAATACCACTTTTGCCCTTCCTCTTCTCACTAACATATCTGAAAAATGTCTTATCCCCCCATTTTATTGCATTGGCTATTTCCTCCTCTTTTTGAATCTTTGCTTTCCTGACTACTTTGCTAGCTTCTCTAAGTTTTTCCAGATATTGATGCCTGTCTTCCTCTCTCTGTGATCTCTTTTATTTCATGAAGGCTTCCCTATTTTTCTTCACTTTTTTCAGCTACTTCTTTTGAAAGCCATAGCGGTCTCCTTTTCCTTTTACCTTTATTTACCATTTTAACAAAAAGGTTGGTTGCCCCTAAAATATCCCCTTTCAGTTTTGCCCACTGTTTTTCTGAATCCCCCAGCTGTTCCCATCCCGCTAAAGACTCCCTGAGGTATTGGCCCATCTTCGCAAAGTTAGTCTTCCTAAAGTCTAAGGGGCATGTTTACTAAACATTCCTAACGTGCGGGGCCGCGGTAGTGTGCCTGTGCCATATAAGGAGTGGGCGGGTCAGGCAGAAAAAAGAAAAGAAACGGGAGTAAGCGATCGCACATTTGCACGGCGCGCTAATGTGCGCCGTGCAAAATAGTGTGTGGGAAGGCTAAGTGGCGCCCTGATATGCACACACAAAGGAACAGAGTCATAGTACAATGGTTAAGACACTGACAGCTGGTGCAGCTGCCATGGGTTGAATTCCCCATTGTGTGCAACAAAAAGGGCTGGCTGAGGCATTAATTTTAATGGGTAAAGGTGCTTTAGGAGGCATATTAATTTTGGGCGGCATAAGGCAGTGCGCTGATGCCCAAGCACAGGACCAGAGCCACAGCACAATGATTAAGACACTGACCAATGGTGCAGGGATCAGGGGTTGAATCCCTCACAGTGCCCAATGAAGAAGGCTCACTGAGGCAGTGCATATTATGGGGATGAGTGCTGTAGGGGGCAATTTATTTTTATTTCAGTTATCACTACTAGCAAACGCACTCACAAAGCGTGTTAACATAAGGCGGCCCATAAGGCACATGTGAAAGTTCACTGTCCGCCAAGGCACCCTAGAATGTCCCCTATAGGGCACCATATATGTTGCATCACAGGATAAGGTATAGTGCACCTTATATGGACAGCAACCATAAGGTGCCCTATAGGGCGCCCTATAAAGCACCCTCAGAGGCACCTTATGGGTACAGTACACTGAGGGTGTGTTTGATGGCAGCAACATATGTACATTAAATCTAAAAAAAGCTTTGGACAACCCTATCAAATAACCCCACTGTGGGCTTGAACCCATTACCTCTGGCTCCACAGGCAGTGAAGTAACCATTGGGCTACAGCTATATAGCTGCCAGCAAGCCCCTGGCTGGCTGCAGAGAGCCTGCATGTCACCACACAGACAGTCTGCTGTGGTAACCAGGATAGGGTTAGGCCACCCATACCCATGATGCACTGCACATGCAAATCAACTGTCCACAGATGAACACAAGATGGGGAATGCACCCCAACAGCTCCCCGGCCTGGTAGGGGGACGTGTCCGTGTGCACCCACACAGCACCTTGGCCAGGTAGGAGGTACTGACCGGGTGATTAACTGGCACAGAGTAGCTACACACAGTCACATTGTGCGGGAACTGTGCTCACCCTGAGTGTGCGATGAGGCACCCTGGACCAGGTCCACAGCACCCTCCATGGCTGAGAGAGGCCATGGCAGAGCTCCAAAACAGTCGTAATCTGTCAGATAGGTAGTTTCTGCAGGAACACCTTGGATATCTCTGTCTGTCTCAGTCAGGGGAACCCCCACAGGCCCCAAGGTGGGCCATGTACCACCACCACCACCACCACCCTGCAATGTTGGCAGTACAGTGGACCATCAACCCCAGTCCTGTTGGGGAACAGACACCCTACAGGGCAGTCCAAGCAGCCCCACACACACCCAGACCACAATATCAGACAGACAGTAGGCCTGGATATGCTAAGATGCACCCCACCACCATCTGATATTCCCCTGCATCAAGCCATCAGCCACTGCACGGCACTCCAGCAGGGCACATACCAGCTGTGAACAGTCTGCTGGTTAGTCCCGCTGGAAATGCATGCACCCACAACTGGGATGGCAACACACACAAGCAGATACATCAGTGACTAGGCCCCAACAGGTGACCCATATATATCACATGAGGGAAATGCTATGAAGCACTATGGGGGTGCCTAGCCATGCTGCCGTCACTGCACAGTCAGGGTGGAGTGAAAGCCCAGCAGCACATACAGAGGTCACCCTGTCTGTGGAGGTGGTGGACGGCCACTACAATGTCCCTGCCAGTGCCCTATGCCCTGTGCAGATGCATCCTGGCCAGCCCACCCTGTCTGAGCTATACCCATGGTACCTTGCTGCTCATTATGCACATCATCAGGCCAAAACTGGCAACAGTGCTGGCAGTGTGGGCTGTGGACAGTGTTTGCAGCCAACACACACTGTATAGACAGACACACACTCCCACACGTATGCCAGCATTGTGCTACTATAGAGGGGTTCAGAATCCTTGCCCACCACACCAGTCCTGGGCCACGTACAGGCATGGGTATGGTATGCAGTACGGTTGGGGGTCACTCCCCAGGGTGGTAAACACTGTCAGGGGCCAGACCTGACGCACACACCGCAGACATCAGATAGATTGTTATGATGGAGCTCAAAGAGCAGACTGTGCGTAACGTAGGGATATCTATCTGCCAGTACTCATAGCAAACGTTTGAGAGCTGTGTACCATATACCCAGGTGTAGGGTGACATTGCTAAGGTATGCAAGTGCTGGTATTGGGTGCTGCACGCAGGGCCCAATGTCCTGCCTCTCCAGGAGGCATTGGCCAATGGGGCCTGTGGGTGTGGGTGTGTCTGCCCCTGTTGGCTGCTGCTGTACGGCAGAGGTTCCCATATCCAGTCCAGGTTTGCAATACACTGGTTGGGGTTTCCTGCTGTCCCTCATGAATATGCATGAGCTACATCTACATGCCATGGGGGTGGTGCATAGATATACAGCACAGTTATTTGTATGTGTGGCAGCATGGAACCTGAATGGTGTGTGGTCCTCCAGGACTGCATTTGTGGGACTCTGCTCTAGGTAATGCCCCTGGTCATGGTGTCTGTGCTTGGTGGTGTAAAAGATGGCGTATGACCAATGCGTATGTCCCCAGCAATAAAGGATAGCCCTTACTAACATGGTTTAGTTGTGGGGAAAATATGTGGACAGGATTGGTAGTAGCCCCAGCTGGGCTTTGAACCTGTGATCTTTTGTTCCTGCACACACTGTCTGTGTGCACTGCACCACTGTGTTGCCACAGATGTGCTGAATTCCCTGGGAAGTCCATGACTGTACATCCGACAGGGCCTATGTTGCAGTGGACGTGCCAGCCTGCACATGGCTCGGCCACTGTCTTCTGTGGCTAGCAGCCACTGCCCCCTCCACCACCTGTACCCTACCGCCAACATGCTGGCATGTCCGTATCTTGGAAAAGCATATGACCTGATTGCGTTGTGGCACTCCAGGACTGCATTTGGGGGACTCGGCTGTCGGTAATGCCCATTGTTATGGTGTGTGTGCGGTGTTGGGTACAAAATGGGTGTGTGAACCATGCTTATGTTCTCTGCAATAAAGGAGTGTCTGTACTATCTCTGTTTAGTGGTGGGTAAAATATGGGGACTGGGTTGACAGGAGCCCCAGCTTGGATTTGAACCTGTGACCCTCTGGTTCTAGAGGTACTGCCTCTGTCCACTGCACCACATTGTGGCCACAGTGATAGTGCAGTCCCTGGGGGTGGGAAACCTGACCAACAGAGTCAAAAACCCTGCTCTGCACATTTGTACTGTGCGCTCCGTCACCATGTCTGGTGACATAACTGAAAATACACCCCTCAACCGACCACGAACAACTGGGGATAAATACAACCAAGCTGGGCAACAGTGATATTAATGGGCAACCATAGCAAACACTCCCAGGAAGGCTCAGAAACAAGGAAATGGTTTTTGGAAGGGTCTCCCCTCCGTAGCCCCTTCAAACCTTCATTTCATTTTCTTTGAGCTTTCCTGGGTGTGTTTCTTATGTTTGCCCATTATTATCGGGGTTCCCCAGCTGCCTTCCTATTTTTAATGTGTTTGTTTGGGTCTTTTTCTATCTGTATTTGCACTTTTGTTCTGTGCACATGTATCACACTGCTCACGTTTTGCAGGTTTCCCCGGTTTCCCTGTACATTGCTGACGCGAAATGGTTTCTCTTCCCTTTAAATGCCCTCTACCGTGAGTGTTTCACTCGCGCTATTTTTAACCTGTGAATTCGGCCCCGATCATGTGCGGGGAGCCTCTCCCCTCCCCTTCCCCGCCCATTGACCCCGTCTCTCCGCCCCTCGGGAGCCTTCCTCCGCCCTCAGAATGCCTTTCCACGCCTCTATCGGACATTTGCGGGCCGGGTACTTGTGCGGGGTGCGTTGGTGCGGCGCGCAATTGTGCGGGGCCCACGCGCACTTTTGCGGGGCGTTTAAGAGCGTTTCTGAGCGTTTGAGTGCCGCGTTTCCGTGCGCTATTGTGCGGCACGCAATTGTGCGGCTTTTAGTAAACATACCCCTAAGACCCTCACTTTTGAATGGATTCTAAGAGCCCTAGTCCTAATACTGAACCACACCATCTAGTGATCACTGGATGCAAAATGATCTCCCACTATAACATCAGAAACATCAGAAGCTTACCATTGGTAAGCACCAAGTCCAGTATGGCCCCTTCACGTGTGGGGTCTGTTACCAATTGCTTGAATAGTTCTCCCTGTAGAGAATCCAGGATCTCTTTACTTCTAGATGATACTGCAGCAGGAATGTGCCAATCAACATCTGGCATATTGATATCCCCTATCAGTAGCACTTCCCCTTTCCTAGCAATGCTGTGTATGTCTTCAATTAACTCACTGTCCACCTCTTCCTCTTGTGAGGGAGGTCTGTATATCACGCCAATCCAGATAGATTTCTCTTTCCCTCTTTCTAGTTTAACCCACAATGTCTTCTCTCTCCCTTTTAAGCTCTGTAATTCCAAAGCTTTTACAGTATTTTTTACATATAGTGCCACTCCTCCTCCCCTTCTTCCTACCCTGTCCTTTCTGAATAAAGTATAGCCAGGTATAGTTACTGTACATCCCAGTCATGGTTTTCTGTGAACCACGTTTCTGTAACTGCCAGTAAATTCAAGTCGGCCACCTCCACCAAAGCTTCAACATCAGGGATATTTCCCATACTACGGGCATTTATACACACTGTTTTCCATATGTTACCCCTGTTATCCATTTCCATAAAGGTATTTAATGTATCACTTACCTGGGGGCTTTCACTTACCTGGGGGCTTTCTTCACCCATCCCCAATGAGTCTAGTTTAAAGCCTTCTTCAATAGATTAGCCAGTCTACTACTGAAGACACTTTGACCTTTCTTGACAGATGGATGCCGTCTATGCTCTGCAACCCTTGGAACAGCATCCCGTGGTCTAGAAAACCAAAACGCTCTCAATGACACCATCCACACAGCCATGCATTCGTCTCCAGGATGCGAGTCTCTTTGCCTTGGTCTTTACCCTCAACAGGGAGGATTGAAGAGAACACCACCTATGCACCTAACTGCTTCACCCTCTGTCCCAGAGCCATGAAGTCACTTTTGATATGCTCAGAGAGATACCTGGAAGTATCATTTGTTCCGACATGGATTAGTAGCATTGGGTAATAGTCAGTGGGCTTGATGAGTCTCAGCAAACTCTCCATAACATCTTGGATTTTGGTACCAGGCAGACAGCATACCTCTCTGGACATCAAGTCTGGTTGGCAGATGGATGCCTCAGTATCCCTCAGAAGAGAGTCACCAACCACCACTACCCTTCGCTTCCTTGTGGTCACTGATTCTCTAACTTTGGGGTACTTGAGCTCTGGTTCTTCCCTTTCCAGGGATGCTTTCACCTCCTCCACTTCCAGGGCTGCATAATGGTTCTCCAACTCAAGGGCTGGAGAAGTTGGATTGGTGATTCTGCAGGCCCTGGTGGCAAGTGTCCAACCTTTATCATTCTGTTGGCACCAATCTTCTGCTCTGCTAGAGAGCTTGGATGTTTTAAGAAGCATCTCATCAATGTACTTCTCACTGCCTTGAATGCTCCTCAGCCTCGCCTCCTCCTCTCTGAGTTCCTCCACTTGTTTCCTCAGAGCTACAGCATGCAGGCACCCTGCACATGGAACCAGTCCTTCAACTGGAATTGGGACCTCTGTCTGGACAGAGGCAGAAGCTATAACAGGGGCAACAGCTTTAGCAATATGATTTTTCCCAGCCATTGTTCTGTTTGTGGAGCTTAGGTATCTGTTAAAGCAAAAGAGAGAGATCTACCAAAGTACCAGCCAGTTTCCCAGCTGTCCTTTCAGAGAAAAAAACAGTTAAATCTCTTTAATTATATTCAAAATGTGCTTTTCCAAGTCCCTGTGCTTTGTTAAATGGGGAGGTGCCCTATAAAGCAAGACTGCTCACGAGGGGTGGGTGGCAGTTGGAGTGGGTAGGGAGGGAACTAACACCTGATTAGGTGTCAGCAGTTCCCAAAGCTGAGAAGGTTACCAGAGTTTAAAACCTGCTTCACTGAAGAAAATATTGCTACTAAAGCACCCAAAAGAATGTAACTTTGCTTTAAAAATATACCAAAACCCTTTTAAGAGTTCCCAGTCAGAGAGCTTGCAATTTAATAAAAGATAAACCCTCAAATCCTTATCGTTGTTTGACCTGTAGAGCCCCTGTTAGGAATGCCTCAACAGGGCAGGGCTCTGAAGCCTTTTAAGCAGGCCTCAGCTGCTCTCAGTTCATTCACAGGCTTATCAGACCCACTAACTCCTGATTTGGTGTCAACAGTTCCCAAAAGCTGAGATTACCAGAGTTTAAAACCTACTCCACTAAAGAAAATATTGCTACTAAAGCACCAAAAAGAATGTAACTTTGCTTTAAAAATATACCAAAACCCTTTAAGAGCTCCCAGTCAGAGAGCTAGCAATTTAATAAAAACAAACCCTCAAATCCTTATCGTTGTTTGACCTGTAGAACCCTGTTAGGAATGCCCCAACAGGGCAGGGCTCTGAAGCCTTTTATGCAGGCCTCAGCTGCTCTCAGTTCATTCACAGGCTAATCAGGCCCACTAACTCCTGATTAGGTGTTAGCAGTTCCCAAAAGCTGTATGTCAGGGAGTCGGCTAAGTGGGTCAAAAATCTGCACATGTAGTCCTCATTTCATAGAGGAAATATGTGTGTTTTGGCTGCAATTGTCCAAGTCAGGTTTATCCTCCTTAATCCCCCATTCCACTTCTAAATTGAAATCAGATAAAGACAGCGGCATCTGTAGTTAATTGATGGCATTCATACGTGGAGATTTGCAAAATGGCTGAAATATATGCGTGTCAGCATCTACATGTCGAAGTTGCTGGGTTCCCTTGTTAATTTGCCTGATGTGATTTGCAAAACTGGTCCTACGATTCTGTGTATTGTCAAATACACATGCACTGCTACACTATTTTAGAATTGGCTCCAGGTTTAGCAAAGCCTTTTCTAAAAATACTGTTGAAATTGTGTACATTGAATTCTCAACTTCTCAATTCCAACTCCACGTATTGTCTAAAATTTGCCTTCATGTAAATAAATTAAACAATAACCCAAAAAGTTACAATTTTAGCAGGGACAAAAAAAAAAAGATTGCTGATATAATACATATTGCTCTCACATATGACTTGAATGTGTATCTAACATGTTTGCATTATAAATAGAAAGAATGATACCAGCTTTCTTTTGTGGAAAATCGAGACAAAATGTTATCTATATGATCTTCACATATACCGACACACTATACAGCAAACAAAACAAGTAGTAAGATTTGAGGCGTTTTAAAAATATAATAGTCCTAATAATCACCCTGAAAGCTAAAAGATAAAATCCTCTAATTGCCACTATACATGAATTAGATGTACCAAAATCTTTTTCCTTCATTCCAAAACAATTTACTTAATGACTGCACAAATACACATGAGAGTTTCATCACATACATAATTCTACAACTATACCCTAAAATAATTTGTTCTGCGATATTTATAGTTCTTTTGCTTTACAGGTGTTTCAATTTTTTAGCTATCCAAAACTGTATAAAAACTCATTTCTTACCTAATAGAACCAAAAGGCCTTATTTTCAGTTACAAAATCTTGGATGTCTGTCCACATGCAGTTCTGTTATGGAGCTTGAAACATACACTTTTTTTCCAGCTAGGGTCTTTAAGACTAATTTTTTTTGCCAGCTATAACACTTTTTATTTCTTTTTTTCTGTCCCCCAAAAAATATTTATGTGAGTTTTCTTTAATGTCACAAACTGGTCAGAAGTAAACTGAAATAGCTGACATGAGAATTCAGGAAGAATCAAAATTTAAAAATGCACAGGAGATGGGCCTCCTTCAGTGAGAAAGGAAGTGATAGAATGATGGTGAAAGGGTATAGACTCTGTTATAATCACCGGGATTATAAAAAAGAATGTTGAATATGTGGAATAGTCACCTACGAGAATTAGTGGAGAAAAGACAATATCTGAATTAATGAAACAATAGGATAGAGGTGTTTTTTTTTTAAACTTTTATTTTCATTTTGCAACAAACAAAAGAAACAACACACCAAAGGAGACAAAACAAGAATACAATAAGGAAAAGCAAACCCCATTACCCCCCACCCCCATGCTTCTTCTCTAGCCGATAATATCAGCATGTGAGCGCTTCCAAACAACAGTGATTGTACATCAAAACGAACAAAAGAGTATCTACGATACAGAATTGTCATGGGACAGAGATTTATACAAAGTTAAACAGTCAGATGAGAGCATTTAGCAGTGTGAACATAATCATTGAGCATCTTCCATTTAGACAGATGATGAGGAGTCTGAACGGAAGAAGCAAACATACGAGGTATTTGTTCATATTTACTGTAGAGACAGACATGATTCCACCATTCATTGGGGCTCAGATGGGAGCTATTTTTCCAGTATTTCGTAATTAGGGAAATAGCAATGCCTAGCATAAAGTCCAAAAGGAAGTAAGCCGTTTTTGGAAGAGAGGGGATCCCCGCAGCTGAGCGAAGTCCCACTATCCTCCAAGAAAGGGGCTCTTGAAAGTGCAAAATAGACTGGATACGACCCCAGACCCGACGCCAGTAATACTGTAGTGCGGGACATTCATACATAACATGAGGTAGTGAACCAATGGCCGCATGGCATGTCCAACAGCTATTGCCCTGAGTGGTGTTCCATTTGGCTAATCTGTCAGGAGTGTAGAAACACCGGTGGGCTAGAAAGAAGAGTGTCTGAGTGAGTGAGGCGGATCGAGAAACCCGTGTCACTCTACTCCAGACAAGGCTCCATTGCTCCGGGGTCAAAGTTACATGCAATTCTCGCTCCCATGCTTTCTGCGCTATAGGGGTACCTCTAATTATAGCATTACATAAGGTTTTGTAAAAATTAGATGCTACACCCGGTGAACTACCGATAGATCGGATAGTCTCCGACCAACCTTGTGTAGGGGATGCCGATGGCGGGAGCACCTTAGCACTCCGAAGACAATGCTGAAGTTGCACCAACTGAAAGTAGTGTTTTGCTGGGAGACCAAATTCAATTTGCAATTCACTAAAAGTTTTCCAGCGACCATCATGGAACAACTGGTTAGGAATCCAAATGCCCCTAGTGTACCAGGGGCTCCACGCCATCGGTTTATTTTGTATTCGAAATCGAGTATTGTACCAAAGCGGGAGCCTGTCTAACGGACAGAGTCGGGAGTCTAAAGATTGCATAAGAGTATTAAAGGCACCTAACGTGTCTAAAAGCATTGGTGGATAGTGGGAGTCTGATGGGAGAGTCATACCAGGGAGAAAAGTAAGAGGAATCGGTTTGCAAAGGTCCTCCTCTATATCTAGCCACACAGGTCTACTCGGTACTAGATCTTCCAGCCAACGAGCGCCTTGTTTGAGAAGAAAAGATTGATGGTATTTCAGGAAATCAGGGAATCTGACACCCCCATTTTCCTTATCTGCTTGCAGCTTATGTTTCGCTATCCTAGGTGTCTTGTTTTGCCATAGGTATCTAGTCAGAAGGCCCTCTATATCTTTATATGTACGTCGAGGTAAGAGACAAGGCAACATTTCTAAAATATAATTCACTTTCGGAACAATCATCATTTTTATGGTTTCTAGGCGACCCCACCAGGTAAGTGTTAAAGGAGTCCAACGGTGAGTAAGCGCCCGGACTTTAGAGGTTAAGTCTTTGGCATTAAAAGAGATAGTGTCTTCCAAAGGAGAGCAATAGTGAACCCCAAGGTATTTGACCATGCGAGGTTGCCATAAAAAGGGAAAGGGTTGCATATCTGCCTGATGAAGCAAAGGATTTAGTGGAAAGGCTACCGACTTGGTCCAATTTATCTTATAACCGGAGAGTTGTGAGTATTTACCAATTTGCTCTAGGACAGCCGGCACTGAGTCTATAGAGACAAAGAGCATAAGGTCATCAGCATATGCTGAAATTTTGATTTCCCTATGAGAGAAGGGGACTCCATGAATCTCCTCCGATTGCCGGATTAGTAAAGCTAAGGGTTCGAGTGCAAGATCGAAAAGAAGTGGAGACAGTGGGCATCCCTGGCGAGTACCGCGTTGAAGGGGAAATGGCTGAGACTTTAAAGCATTAGCACAGATACTGGCTGTAGGCTGTGCATACATGGTGCGGAGGCAACGGAGAAAACCTTCTCCGAATCCGTACCAGCGGAGGGCTGCAAACAGGAAGGGCCATTCTAAGCGATCAAAGGCCTTCTCAGCATCAAGTGAGAGGCCAACAAATGGGCGATCAAGATTAACTGCGGCAGTCAGTACATGACATAGAGTCCGAGCATTGTCAGCAGTTGATCTACCGGGAATGAAACCGCATTGATCTGGGTGTATTAAGGTAGACATCCTATCAGAGAGCCGGGTGGAGAGAATGGTGGCAAATATTTTATAGTCCGCGTTTAGGAGGGAAATTGGACGATAATTAGCTGTTAGTTGCGGGTCTCTCCCCTCTTTCTCAAAAACTACTACATTTGCCATTGAAAAGGACCCAGAAGGAGAGCCCTCCTCGGCCAGAGCAGAAAAATAAAGTTTCAAAACTGGAGCTAAGTCAGCGTTAAAGGTTTTGTAGAATTCAGCAGGGAGACCGTCTGGGCCTGCAGCTCGACCTGTGGCACATTTCCTGATAGCAGAATGAATTTCTGATAAAGTGAATGGTTTGTCCATGGCCACTCTATCTTCGTCAGATAGGGTCGGTCTTTGTACCCCTGAAAGTAAGCGTTCAAATATTTCTGGCTCAAAATCACATTCAGATTGATAAAGCCGAGTATAAAAATCACGAAAGAGTTCTAAGATTTCTGTATCCTTAGTGACCAAGCCCCCCCCCCCCGACGGATTACGGAGAGCGGTAACACGTTTGGCTTCTTTTTGACCTTTTAGGGCATTTGCTAACAATTTGCCAGCACGGTTATTTTCCCGGTAATATATCCCTTGTTGTGATTCAATATTTTTAGCAGCAGCAGTATACAAAAGCTGATTGTATTGAAAACGCAAGCGTTGTAAACGGAGTAAAATACATGGGTCAGTACGGGACGTGAGGAGACGCTCCCCAGCTTGTATCTGCTGCTCTAGAATCAGTAAGTGCTGTTTTCTTTGTTTCCCCTGCCGAATTTGATAGCTAGTTATAGTTGCGCGGATAGATGCCTTAAAACCCTCCCACCAAGCCCAGCTCGCTGTGTCATGGGGTGAGTTAAAATGAAAATAATCTTGGATAGCGGCCTTTATATCAACCTGAAAATCTTTTTGATCTAGTAGGGATCTATCAAAAAACCAAGCTCGGGGAGAATCGTCTCGCGCAGTGACATGTAATGATAAGGATATGGCAGCATGATCTGAAATATGGAGAGGATGAGTCCTAGCCGTGTCCACTTGAGAAATCAGTGCTTTGGAAATGAGAAAGAAATCTATTCTAGATTGTGAGTGATGGGGGGCAGAAAAAAAGGTGAACTCTAAGTCGGAGGGGTGAAGCAGCCTCCATATATCTACTAGCGCAAGATCTTGCATCATAGCTGTAAGGGTAGCAAGACTCTTGGGTGGACTACTCGTTCTAGGCGGTTGTCTATCTATCAAAGGGTCTAACACTTGATTAAAATCACCACCAAGTATTAATGGAGTATTGGCAGAGGCCTGTGCCAGCTGCGCAATACTTGCATAGTAAGCAGGGTTGTCCACATTCGGGGCATAAACACAAATACACGTGAATTCACTATCTCCAACCTTAAGGTGTACACGGGCCCATCTACCCTCCTTGTCAGAGCTAGTATCCATTACAGTAGCTTGCAAAGACTTCTTAACCAGAATGGCTACCCCACACCGTTTGGAAACGGCGGGAGAATAGGCAGCCACCATGTAAGGCTTAGCATTAAGTTTCAGTGTTTCAGCAGAGTTTAGATGCGTTTCCTGAAGAAACACTAAATCAGCATGCTCATGGCTAAGATAGCTAAGGATTTTCTTTCTTTTGATTGGACTATTGATGCCTTTTACGTTGAGTGATAAGATTTTACATAAGGCCATTCAGAAAGGTTAAAAATTCTGAGCATGATAGCGCATATAATTTCACAATGTCCCTCATAGTAACTGTATCTGGCTGTACACATGACATGAAAGAAAATAAGCTAATATAATACAATGAAGCGCCCCACATTAAAAAAGAAAAACCGCGGTGCGGTAGAGAAGAAGCAGAACCCCAGAAATTACTGGCGACCATGTGTCTGCGGGGAGAAACCCCAGAGAAGGCCGAAATTGAAAAAACATATAACCTGTAGAACTGTGCGTGCTCCGAATCAGACCGAGGCACACATCATGGAGGGATAGGAGACCAAAAAACAAGAAAGTCATATAGAGAAAGAAAGAAAGTCCAGGTAGTCTCTGTGCTTGGCTATGACCGCCGAGTCGGGCCCTTCAAAATGGCGGACAGAGCCGGTAGATAATAAGTCCAAGTTGTTGGATTAGTGCATCTGCTCTGCTTCTTTGGAGTCTAAAAATGTTGATAGTAGATCAGGATCTTCGAATGTCCTGGTTTGGTTGTGGAGAGTCACTCGGAGCTTCGCTGGATACAACAGGCCAAAGCGAGCCTGTAGTTGTTGAAGTCGAGGGCGAAAAGCAAGGAGTTTCTTCCGACGGTCAACGGTAGGCTTTGCCAAATCAGGGAAGAAGGAGACTTTATGACCTTCAAATTCCAAATGATGATTCGCCCGGGCAGCATTTAAAATTTGTTCCACTTGTTGATATCGTAATAATCGAAAGATAATAGGCCGGGGGGTCGTTCGGTTGAGCGCCATGTGGGTAGGAACACGGTGTGCTCGATCGATTTCCAGTTCTCTATGAAAAGTGATCTTCAGCAAGGAGGGAAGAGTTTTGAGCAGGAATTCTCTTATATCTCCTGCTTCAACCCCCTCCGGTATTCCAATGAGCCTCACATTGTTGCGACGGGCTCGATTATTGCTATCTTCTAACTCCTTTTGAAGATTCTGTATCTGGCGCTCAGCCTTGTCCAGTTTGCCCAAGCGCACCGCGTGCGAGTCGAGGACCCCCGCCATGTTGTCCTGCCGTAATGAAAGACTTTCAAGTCGGTCCTGGAGCACTCCGAAGTCTTCTCGCATGGCTCGGAGCGCTTCTCCATTGGACTGCACCAGTTCCTTCACGCCGCGTATTTCCTCTAAAATCTCCAGGTGCATTTCGGGGTTTTCACGAAGTGGAACCATCTTCTGTGGGGAAGACACCTCTGTTTTGGAGCGTTTTCCGTGTGAAGAAGAAGGAGACCCGAAGTCCAAGCGCGCTGGTTTATGGGCCGCCATCCCCCCCGAGGTACCCCGGTAAGCTCGGAGCAAAATAGTAAGTTTGTATAGGTATTAAGTCAGGATTCTGAGTAGGCCTCTCGGGAGCTTCAGCGCGAAGCGTCTTACCCGCTGGACATCAGGCTCCGCCCCCCCAATAGGATAGAGTTTTAAGACGGTCAGAGACAGTGAAATGATTTTTAAATGTATTTCAAATTTTGTGCATGCTCTCTATTAGAAAAGGAATCTAAAGGGGCTTTTTCACATCATGTATGACCCCTGCCAGAGTCCGCACATGAGGGGTGCCATGTTCCTGTGACACATGTCCTATCATGTCAATTTCCTGTGATGTAATCAGCATGGTAGAAAACGGTGCCCATATGGGGGTCACTGTATTCTTGTGACATAGAGCCTGATTCAGGTAGGGTGACGTCAGGGTCATCCGGACGCCCTCAAGGAAGATGGGCCCATTTGGACCTGATTCTTGACTGTAGGAAGAAAATGTTCCTGCGGTAACCAGAATCGGACTCAAGGATGACCCAGTGTGCCCCTGCCACCTGCGGGGACATCCTCCCCGGACCCCCCACTCCCATGGTTTGGGCTCCTCTTTTCCCTGCTGTATGGAACACGGCTGGCCTGCTGTGGCCTGGACTGGGCAGCAGGGACCGATCACCAGTTTTGTCAATGGCAGCCCACAGATGGTGAAAAATGGGCAGACACGGTAGCCCCTGACTCAAGCTGCTGTCTTCCCTTTCCGTGCCTCTGTGTGTGTGTGTGCGTGTGTGCACACCCAGTTTCCCTTTCCCTGCCTCAGACAGACCTCTGCTCTTTCATAATCAAGCCCCTTACTATCATCTTCTGCTGTACAGTCTGCACCTCTACCACATATAACTTTAGGTACTTTTTCTGTTTTGTGGTTTAGAAATCAGACAGCCCTGCTGCTCTTAGGAATACTGAGTGTGGTATTATTTTCTTTATTTCTATCTAAGGCAGTGGTTCCCAGCCCAGTCTTCGGGTTCCCCCAGGCCAGTCAGGTTATCAGGATATCCACAATAAATATGCGTGAGATAGATCTGCATGCACTGCTTCCATTGTATGCAAATCTATCTCATGCATATCATTTGTGCATACCCTGAAAACCTGACTGGCCTGGCGGTGCCTGAGGACTGAGTTGGGAACCACTGGTCTAAGGAGCATGTTTACTAAAGTGCGGTAGACAGCATGGGGTTAACATGTGGAATTCACACATTACTACCACAGTGGAGCCCAGCGACCACAGTAGACGCAATAGGCATGGCGGTGGTACGCTACTACCAATGTACTACTCGGATCACTAACACAGTAGTAGCAAACACAGCCATAGCACATGTGCACAGCTGCAGTGCATATTGGGAAATAGAAATCTCCCCCTCCCCTCTTTAGTAGCTGTTAGACCACAGGGATAGCTGTTCTTTATGGTGGACTATGCAGGTTCTGCTGGATGCTATGGTCTCCATGTGCAGGCTGCCCTGAGCAAGTATACTGATTGTGATTGGTCTTCAGACCTTCCTGGCCCATAAACCCCCTTTCTTCAACATTGGGAAACTCATTCCCAGTATCTAAGGTGATGCCCAAGCCATGATCAGCGGAGGGGAATGAGCTATGGGGCCCACCCCCAACTCATCAATGGACTTGTATTGTGTGTCCTGCAGCCTAGGTAAACAGTCACTTTTGTTGCCCCAGAGTAAGGGATCCATATCTCTGTCCCCCGTAAAGGACACTGTGGACCTCTTGCCTGATCCCATACATGGCCTTCTGCAGCTCCAGATGCCACATTCGTTTCCTATCACCTACAGTTTGAGACACAGCACATACTCTCTGCATGTGTTTGCTTTTGGATTTGCATGGCCTGCCCTCTTGTACTTAGCCCCAGTGATCTGAGCTGTGCTGGCTGTTCATCCCACTCCTAGTCATCATTCTGTTCTGGACTGGTAAGTTGCTACCTTCCTGTATGGGTACTAGGGGCACACCCACAGTGATTCCAAGGCCCATAGACACCCCAATATTGTGCTTGCAGTATTCTATTTTCAGATGAGTGTGAAGACCACGCTCACTGTGCACTTGCACTGGGCCGTGTGTTCTCTACCTCTCTCTACATTTCAATTTAAGCCAATATTTAGTGGTACTATGCATTTGCTGAGCACCAGAGTTGTGCATTGGTGTATGCACATAGAACTCGATCCTCTAACGTGCATGTCCGGCCCGAACAGGGTTGGCACTACCTGGTAAGCCAGGTAAGCGCAGCAGGAGGGCATCGGCCAAGGGAGGGGGGGCACCTTTCCTAGCTGCCCACCACCCACTGCTTCAAAAAAGAAAGCAGCTGTGGGAACATTTCTCTGTTCCCGTGCCTTCAAGAAAGACAGAAGTCACTAAGAATGTCATTTTAGAAGTATCTAGACATGTAAATGGCAGCACTTATACATCTAGATTGCATGAACATGCAAATAGGGATTTAAGAAAGACACTCTTTGCATATGGAGAAGTCTTTTAATGCAGCAATTACAAAGGGGAATGGTAAGGAAGTAGCTTGGGCATATCTAAGAAATAGATGCAGACTTCCCATTTTACAATGAGAAGCCACATCTAAATTAGAAATTTTGTACATTGGATTTTAGGCCTGCTCCAAGGCAAGCATGAGTGCCAGCTGGAAGGGGCAGGTGCAAAGGTTGACAGATGTGAATCCCTCATTATCTCCTCCAAAATCGCAGGATCATCCCTGCCCCAGATCCCCCACAAAGCATGCCAGCAACTGTCCACTGCCCCAATCCCCCAAAAAGCAACATAGCAAACTCCCTAACAGCACCTCTCCCCTCCACAGCATCAACAGCCTCCCCAGACCCTCTCAACGTATCAATAGCATAACCCCTTCCCAGAATTCCCCCTGCCCCCAACCCATGCTCAACAATATTCATTGTTTCCTGCCCCAAAGCTCTTACCAGAGGCTTTCCTTGGTGGTCTAGTGGGGAGTAGAAGTGATTCCCAGTCGCTCCTACTCCATCGGTTATCTGGATTCCAAATGGCACCAATCAACTCCTAACAGAAGTTTGGTAGTACTGGTAGCCTGACTTCTAGCGCAAGGGGTGGATCAGTGCCATGTTTAACCCAGGCAGCATATGGAGAAGGAGCCTGCTTCCTGCTAGAACACCAGTTTAAACCCCCAGTAATAGCTGGGGAGTCCAAGGGTAGGGGGAGACTAAACATGTGGTCAGGCAGGGGCCTGTTGATGCTTTTAGGTGGGGTCCACTGAAGGGGGATGCTATTTATATGTCAAGGGGGTCAGGGGGAGGAGAGATTCTGTTGATGCTGCTGGGGTAGTTGGGTAAGTTGTCATTTTGAAGTCAGAAGGAGATTGAATTGGAGGGGTAGTTGCTGGTATGTTATTGGGAGACTTCTGGGAAAGGGGTGATCTTGTGATGTCAGGGAGGACTGGGGAAGTAGGAGAAAGTTTTTGATATGTTAGAGGGTAGGGGTACTAATGATATTAGGAGGTTTCAGCAGTGATGACAGATACACATGCAGCCCACACATCTTTGTAGATATTTTACAAAAGGCTCCATGTTCGGCAGAGCCTTTTGCAAAATACTGGGGGGGTTGTCTACATCTGAATTTCCATCTTAACATGCTATATAAAATGAGCATTTCCATAGTGGAAAGCCAAAGATTAGTGGGCATCCAGAGCAGGCAACTGGAAGTGATTTGGAGAAACTCGATGGACTCTCTGCTTCTTATTTGCCATCACATTCTGTGTGTCTGGTTTTTTTTTTAAATTAAAATGCTAAGATGCAGTACTGGAAAGAATACTAGAGAGCATGATTATGAAGTTTAAACTAAATAAAAGCAAGAAAATACCCTACATACACTTGCTCATCAGAACCACTTGATATAATAATTATAGTGCTGTTTCTGTAATTAATAAACCTCAGGAGATTCTCACAATATTCCAAAAATATGACAAATTTCAATTTAAGTTCATACTTTCTCTTCCTTGCATTTATTCCAGAAACTATCACAGATCATTTCAGTCTGGCAATGAAACAGATGCTAATGTTTTTTAGTGTAAGCATCCAGTCTGGAGCAAAAATAAGAGCTAATTAGAGAAGCATACCATTTATCTTAATTTCTTATCATGACTTACACTTTGGCATGCATAAGACACAAAAAGCTTTGACCAAGCTCCCCCAAGAGGTCCTGTATTTGCAAATAAATTGAGCACTACATTCACTTCTTATCAAGAGAAAAACAAAGGTTGGAGTTGAACTACTGAATCAAAAGAAATCCTACTGAGAATTGGAAAACCTTCAAATGAAAAATACAGCTTTGAAACCTTTTTTCCTCCCTTCCAGTGTCAGTTCTTTTGCTGGACAATTTTAAACCAGTCATGAGAGACAGACAGAGTGATGGACAATAGGGGAGAGAATGAAAGAGCGAAAGAGAGATTGCACAAAGGAAGAAAGAGCAGAGAATGATTACAGGAAAAGATACCTAAAGACAATTAAATAAAATGGAAGATTTCTAGTAAGGGAGGGCAATGATTATTGGGGCCTTTTACTAAAGTGCGCTATACAGATAAGTATGATTTGGTGCACGTTAATTTCATGCTTGGACCCATGGCAACAGTTAATGTGAGGGTATGACAGTTAACATACACTGGGGAGGGGAACGATGACTGTAGAACCAGAGGACATGAAATGAAGTTGCCAAGGGATAAACCTAAAGACAACATCTGAAAATATTTTTTCACAGAAAGGGTGGTGGATGCCTGACATGCCCTCCTGAAGGTAATGGTGGGAACAAAAACAGTGACAGAACTCAAAGGCATGGGACAGAGAGAGAGGATCACTATATAGCAAGAAGATGGAATCAAAGCAAATGTATATAACTTCTTAAACACAGAGGAGTAACCTGTCTGGAATGGCAGGTACAGCATTAATCAAAGGTGAGGGGGGGGGGGGGCGGTAACGTGCACAGAGAGGGAGGTGCAGCTTTACAACTATAGATACCTTACTGGACAGACTAGATGGATCATGCTAGGCTTTATCTGCCATCATTTACTATGTTATGAATGGGCAGGTTATGGGGGCATAGTGAGCATAGTGCAGTTAGCACAGGGGACATATTAGGCCGATTTAGTCCTGGACATTAGGGCCCTCTGTGCACCTGGTCGGAACTGGACTCTCAGAGTTAGCCGGGATTCAGATCCCGCGAGGCACGTCTAGCCCTGTAGGATCAGAATCTCATCCAGGCCTGTATGTGCAGGCTGGGACCCCAATTCTGGTCGGCCTGCATGTACAGGCCTTGCCCGGATAACCCAGTCAGGATTCCTGAATTTAGCCATGGCACCATGGCATCCACTGATAAAAAAACTTCATTCCCTGCACCCTGATGCCCGATCTGGCCTCCCAAGGCCAGGGGTTGGGCTGCGGGGAATCCCCTCTACTCCCTCCTACCTCCTCCGATGGCCAGGCCTGCTGTCCCCCAATATCTAGGGTAATTTATTCAACCTCAGAGGTGGAATAAGCTCCCCATACAGGCAGCTGGCCCCGGACGTACAGGGCCAACATTGGAATTGGCTCTGTACATCTGAGCCGCCCCCACTCCACCCCTTTCCTGTCTCCGTCTAAGAAGAGGACCTGAATAGCAGAGATGGACATCCTAATGTGACGTCCATCCCCGGCATTCACACCTCGGAATAACCCCGATTGTGTACTGTCAATGTTGCTATTAGCGGGGGTGCACCTAATCCCACTGTAATAGGTGGAGGTAAGTGCACCTGTGGTAATAATGTTGTGTTTTAGCCTTTTGCATCCATGCATTAACTGGTGGGAGCATGCTGGTCATGCCCTTGTCAATTCCCACAAGGCTTTGCACGTAATGCATGTTAGTTTTTGCACTAAACACTCATTAAGTGCAAATGCACCTTGATTTTTCTTTAATTTCGTCTAAAAAGTCGTATAAATGAGGCAGTTATCTGATTACACTAACTTGATTTGTTGAATATCCAGTTAGATGACAAAAGCTGTAAATGCATAGCACAGGGTAAGATGGCCTCCAGAATGATGGCAAGTGAGAAGCAAGGAAAGGGTATGGACTCCAAAGAATCAAACATTTACATGCAAAGAGCAGAGATAGACTATGAAATGAAGACCAAAATCTTGTACAAAAATCCTTTATTGTACAAAAATAGAGATAGTAGCCCGCTATAATAGTTTGATATGGATGGCTTTATATGTACATTTTTTATTATTTATCCTATTATGGAAATCCTATCTTTATCTTTATTTCACATTTGATATACCACCAAGGCCATGGCATCATATAGGTCCTTATCTGAATGTTAGTTTTATTCATATTACATTTATATTTATTTGAGATTTATTATACCGCCTCCCACTAAACATATCAAAGTAGTTTAGATAACTAAAAATAATTCAAATAGAAATGTTAGGAAAGAACTCCAGTTAAAAATGCAGGAAAGGACAGTATTTTAAAAAGAAATATAACCACACCAGGACATCTATAAACTAGGTGACTGGATCTGGCCCCAGCATTGAATATCTGGGTCTAAAGTTCAGTGTGGCATATCTTATGTTCTTAGTGTTGGTGGTACTAGCCGCCATAGTAAAGTTAAAGCTTGTTATTGATCAGCTGCCGGAGTTTCCTTGTTTAGATCCACTGTTTAAACTGAAGGGTGACATGGCCTGTGAAAGGAACCTTTCAGTGAAAAGCAATTAAACCAAAATTTATTAATTCATTAGCTTAATATTTTTCTTTATATTGGAAATCTTCTCCCCAAAGAGTAGAAATTTAATGGGAAATAAACTTAAGTGCTAGCAGGATCTTTAGGTTGTGAATCAAAAGTTCAAAAAGTGATTTAGTCCTGCCTAGGCCAGAACTGCTGTTCTAGGCCTCTTTCAAGTTTCACTCCTCCTCTGTCTTTCGTTCATCCCCAGTCTTCTATTCCCTTCTTTCACCCGCTCTTAGGTCCCCCATTAGCACTCACTATACTCACTCCTCCTGAAGTCCTTATCTTCTTTCTATGCTTCTCGGTTCCTTATCCCCTGGCTCAAGCTTATCCCTGCTTACAACCTGTTTCCTTTCTTATGCTCTATTCAGACTCACACTCCCTCTTTCGCCTTCTCCATTTCCACCCTCTGTCATCCCCTTCCTTGGTCTTTCTCATTCATTGTATTGCCCCCTACACTTTTCTACTCCCTCCCAACCCCTCCCTGGTCCTCCATGTTCTTCATAATATCTCAAGTAATCCAAACAATCTCAGGGATATCAAGGACCAAAAATGACCACTCCTTATATATTTACAAAAAAAAGATATTTGAACAAAATATTTCTACTGCAAAATTTCAAGGATCTCAATACTAATATCCATACAGGCATAGCAATCAGCTATATCACATGGAAGGCATCATCAATCTAAAAAAATCTCCTTCAAATTTTATCATTTTAATCTCTTTAATTGTATTCAAATTTCTTTTATGTTAGATTCATTATTTGTATTAATTTAGTTCCATTCAAACTCCTTTATTTATATTTAGTTTGTGATTTATGCAGATTTATGACCTGCCTAATGCTTTGAAGGAGCAACTTTTTCTCCTAATAAACGGGTAGATATCTCCCTCTGCCCTTTCCAGGATCAGACAGTTCCTTTCCATCAGAGCCCAAGCCTGTGTGCTTCCCTCCTCGGGAGCTCTAGAATCAACACTCCCAATCCTTGAAACTCTATGGCTTGATATCCAACCCTGGCAGCACTGAAATTAACTAGAGATTCCTGATTTTTGGCTCCAGAGTGTTTGGATTACTGACTCAGTGCTCTCAAAGACAAGGATATTTGACTAGAAAGGCATGATGGTTGTCGCAACTTGAGGATCCCATGTGCTGCTTCATGGGCTCACCACTAATGCCATTCTCTGCTCTTCTTCTGGCTCTATGAACTTTGGAATCTCTAACTTCCCTGATCCCTTATCCAGATGCCTGTTCTCAGGGACGACTTATCTGGTTTTGCCTATAGACACCACATCTTAAATCTAGCCATGGTCACTCATTCACTTGTTCTAAAGGAAGGGATTTTAGATTTAGTTCAGGCCTTTGTCAGGAGTGGCTCAAGGCAAGTTACTGACACAATGGAGGGTAAAGTGACTTGCCCAAGATCACAAGGAATAGAAGTGGAATTCAAAGCAGGCATTCCTGGTCCTCAAACCACTGCTCTAACCATTAAGCTACTCCTCTGAAAAAAAAATTATAAAAATTAATGGGAGGTATTTGGAGAGATTTCTGTTGGACAGAGGGACCATGCTGGGTTGTCCACTATCATCATTACTCTTTGTATTGAGAATAGAACCTTAGTGGAAAGGATATATGACAATACTGTGATTTGTAGAATTCAGGTTAGGGCTGTTAAGCATAAAACCTCTTTCACTCTTGCCATTCTTTTGCTGATGACATGGCCCTAGCAGATTTTTGGAGCTGAAATACAAGAATTGTATGATTATAGCAGGGTGGCAGGATTCAAAGAGACTATGGGGAAAAGGTTTTGAATCTTAATCTTATGGCTTATGAGGTAATAAGACTTAAAGACATATCCTTTCAAGTGAGCAAACGAGTATATAAAAATTTCAAAGCAAGTTAGGAAATTGTATGAGTTGACTTATCCCTCAAAGTTAAAAGATATTCTGTCTGATCTCAATAAATGAGAGAATTATTTGATATCTAGCTTGGGAAAAATTGCTAATTCAAAAATGATTCAACCAATAAATTGGTCACTTTCAGAGTGAAAAATGTCAAAAAACTTTCTAGAAATACACTCCACATATACCAAACCTTACTATGATTGATTCATAGATATAGATCTTATGCAATTATCAATTTAAATGTGAACGGGAGATCTCAGACATATCGGGCATAATTTAGGCATTAAAACGCCCACTCAAAATTGCCCTATTGCATCAATGACCTCCTTTATCAGCAATTATTTTAGGCAAAAAATCAGATTGTGTGCAAACTTAACTTATACAGAAAAACTCTTCAAAGCAACAGAATCTGATGCCTCCCCAACGCCACACATTGGCGCCCTATAAGCATTTCGCTACCATGCTTCATCAGGGGAATAGCTGTAAAGACACAAACAGATACAAACATAACTTATATAAAACCCTAAAAAGTACCTCAATACCATCATAGTAATCATATATTCTAAAAAGTATTCTACTTACTTCTAACAACCATAGATGCAGCACACATATAAACTCCAACCTTTCTTCAACATGGTCAGTGAGCTTTCCAAAATGATAGCCCTACCTTGATTGATGTATTTATTTCAGGCTATACCTATCATGGCGCAATAAAGGGAAATGGAGAAAATTCAAAGAAGATCATTCCAATTTATTTGGAGAAAAGACTTCCTAGAATAGCTAGGACGGTGCTATATTCAAATAAGGAAATGGGGGGGGGGGAGAGGGGTTAGGGGGATAGGCATCCCCAAGAACTTATGGGTTCAAAGTGAGCAGGATGGATGCCCTTCTAGTCCATGAAAGCATTTACCTTGGCTAGATACGGGTAATACAGGAAAGCGTAGTTACTCACCTGTAACAGGTGTTCTCCAGGAGCAGCAGGAATCAGTCCTCACTTATGGGTGACGTCGGCGCCGACGGAGCCCTCGCGGAGCAATTTTCCCCAGCTTTCAAAGAAAGCCTTTGGGAATTGCAGCGCGCATGCGCAGTCCTCTTCCCGCCCGAGGGTGCCATCTTAGCCAGTCAGATGACATAGCTAAAAAGACAGCAGAAAAATTTGCAAAAAAAACTAAAGCAGACGATTGCAACTCCAAGGGGAGGAGGGAGGGTTGTGAGGACTGATTCCTGCTGCTCCTGGAGAACACCTGTTACAGGTGAGTAACTACGCTTTCTCCAGGACCAAGCAGGAAGTCAGTCCTCACTTATGGGACTCCCAAGCTCAAGGCTACCGGAGACCCTAAGCATAAAAATGAGCTCCCTCTAGCTCAGCAGCACAGAAGGAAAGAATCTTCGCTGAATGATTACCCACCGGTAGCCCACATCCGGGATGGAGGGTAGGAGTTGCTCAGACCTCAAAGAGATTACGGAGGACTGCCTGTCCGAAAGCACTGTCCCTGCGGGACTCCCTCTCGAGACAGTAATGGACCGCAAAAGTCTGGCTGGAAGACCAAGTAGCGGCCCGGCAGATGTCTGCCAGCGGAACAGAGCGGAGGTAAGCCACTGACGTAGCCTTTGCCCGAACGCAATGAGCCGTGACTCGACTTTCCAAGGAGAGTCCGGCCGCCCCATAGGCCCAAGAGATACAGTCCGCAACCCAGATGGACAGGGTACGCTTGGAGACCGGGAGCCCCAATTTATTGGGGTCAAAAGACACAAAAAGCTGAGCAGCTTTACGGTGCTCCCGCGTACGGTCAAGGTAGAAGTTCAGGGCCCTTCTACAGTCCAGGGTATGCAGGACCATTTCAGCTCGGCTGGAGTGTGGTCTGGGAAAGAAGGTCGGAAGTACCACCTCCTGATTGATGTGAAAAGGGGAGACCACTTTTGGAAGAAATTTTGGGTGAGTCCGTAGGACTACCCTATTTTTGTAGAACCGAGTGTAAGGGGGATCAGACACGAGGGCCTGCAATTCACTTACGCGTCTAGCGGAAGTGAGGGCTATCAAGAACAGTGTTTTCCAAGACAGAAAACGGAGAGAACAGGTAGCCATAGGTTCAAAAGGCGGACAGGTGATCCGCTGCAAAACCACATTCAGGTCCCAGTCAGGCGCTGGCGGGCGCAGAGGTGGTTTAAGTAGAAGGAGACCCCGGAGAAACCTCGCAACGAGAGGGTCGCTGGAGAGAGGTCTGCCGTCCACCGGCACATGATGTGCCGAAAGAGCACTGAGGTGAACTTTGACGGAGTTGGACTTAAGTCCCAGATTAGAGAGGTGTAGCAAGTACTGCAAGATCACCGACACCGGGCAGGAGAAGGGATCCTGAGACTGTTGGGTACACCAAACGGAAAAAGCGACGCCATTTAAGGGCGTAGCATTTGCGGGTAGAAGGCCGTCGCGAAGCCAAGACGACCTCCTCCACCTCTGCCGGCAGGAGAAGGGGAGCAAGGACTACCCTCTCAGCAGCCAGGCCATTAGGTTGAGAGACCTGAGGTTGGGGTGTAGCAGAGACCCCTGATCCTGAGTGAGGAGATCCGGTTGAAACCCCAGAGGGAATGGATCTTCCACCGCTAATTGCAGCAGGAGCGGAAACCACGGTTGTCTGGGCCAGCGAGGGGCCACCAGGATCATGAAGGCTTTGTCTCGGAGAACCTTGAAAAGAGTCCGAGAGACTAGCGGGATGGGAGGGAAAGCGTACAGAAGGCTTCCCGACCAGGAGAGTAGAAAAGCGTCCGCCGCACCCCGAAGGGGGTGGGGCTGACGAGAGCAGAAGCGAGGAAGTTGCCGGTTGTGAGGACTGGCAAAGAGATCCACCGTGGGGAGGCCCCACTTTAGAAAGAGCTTCTGAACTACCAAGGGATCCAGACGCCACTCGTGCGGCTGGAGGATCCTGCTGAGTTTGTCCGCCAGGCAATTCTCTTGGCCTGGGAGATAAACTGCCTTGAGGAGAATGCCGTGACTGACGGCCCAAGAGCAGAGCTTCTGTGCCTCCCGGCAGAGGAGGTAGGAGCCCGTGCCCCCTTGCTTGTTCACGTAGAACATGGCAACCTGATTGTCCGTCTGGACAAGGACGGACTGGTGAGAAGTCAGGTGGGAGAAAGCCTTGAGAGCCAGGCGGATCGCCCTGAGCTCCAGGAAGTTGATCTGCTGAGCAGACTCCCACGTGGTCCAGAGGCCCTGAGTACGTGCCCCTTGGCAATGCGCACCCCAGCCCAGGAGGGATGTATCCGTTGTCAGCACCCGGGTCGACTGAGGAGACTGGAAAGGCATTCCGAATGTCAGGTTCGGCTGCTGAAGCCACCACCGGAGAGACGAGATCAGCGGCTCGGAGACGCGCACCAGGTCTGCTAGGCCGCCTGTGGCTTGTCGCCACTGCTGGCGGAGACACCATTGAGCAGGCCGCATATTCAGGCGGGCATTGGGGGTCACATGGACGGTGGAAGCCATATGGCCGAGTAGTCTCAGGAAGCGCCTGGCTGAGACCAGGGGCTGGCCGCGAAAACGGTCGGCTAGGTCCATGAGCCGTTGAGCCCTGTCGAGCGGTAGGTATGCTCGTGCCTGAGGAGTGTGCAGTCTTGCGCTGATGAACTCGAGATCCTGTGAGGGGAGCAAAGTGGACTTTGCGAAGTTTATAACAAAGCCCAAGTGCTGCAGAAGAGTCACCGTGCGGCGTGTGGCGTTGGTGACCTCCAGAGCGGACGCTGCTCTGATGAGCCAGTCGTCGAGGTACGGAAAGACATAGAGGCCGTGAAGCCGGAGATGGGCCGCCACCACCGCGAGACATTTTGTGAAGACCCGCGGTGCGGAGGACAGGCCAAAGGGCAGTACCCTGTACTGGTAATGATTTCCTGCCACCACAAACCTTAGGTATTGTCGGTGGCTTGGGTGGATGAGGATGTGCGTGTAGGCATCCTTTAGATCCAAGGAGCATAGCCAATCTCCCTGCTGGAGGTAGGGCAGAAGGATTCCAAGGGTAAACATCTTGAACTTCTCCCGCACGAGGAACTTGTTGAGGTTGCGCAGGTCCAGGATGGGTCTGAGGCCTCCTGTTCTCTTTGGTATCAGAAAATACCTGGAGTAAAAACCTTGACCTTTCAGGTGGTGGGGCACCGGTTCCACCGCATGTTCCTGCAGAAGACCTGCTAACTCCAGAAGGAGTAATTCCCTGTGCAGAGGGGGTCGTGGAGGTTCTCCCGGAAAAAAGGAGGGAGGGACCTGGTGGAAGTGGAGAAGATAGCCTTCTCGCACGACTTGAAGCACCCAGGCATCTGAGGTGATGCTGGACCACCTGTGGGCGAAGTGAACCAGCCGGCCTCCTGTGCTGGGAGGAACCAGCGGGGGGGGAGAGAGGCTATGCTTAGTGAGTCAAAAACCCCCACCCTGCGGAGCAGGGGCTGGTGGTGCAGGCTTGGGGGCTTGCTGCCTACGGGACCCGTTACCCCGTCCCTTGGCCTGCTGGCCCTGTTGGGGAGCTGCAGGGGCCTGATAATGGGGGTATTGTTTGTAGGCAGCCGCCTTCCTCGGGTAAAAGGACTTTTTTCCCGAGCCCTTCTTTTTCTGGGAAGGGGCGGAGGTCTTCCTAGAAAGCCTGGTCCTGGTGAGAGTCTCAGTCTCAATTTGTGCAGCCTTTTCAGCCATGGGCTTGCCAAAGAGGTTCTCGCCTCGGCAGGGGACATCGACCAACTTGTCCTGCACCCAGGGCTCAAGGTCGGACGACTGAAGCCAAGCCTGTCGGCGGGCACCGATGCCGGCTGCGGCCACTCGAGCCGATGCTTCAAAGCCATCATAGGCTGCTCGGGACATGAACTTGGAGCATTCCCGAATGCCAGTGGACAAGGCCAGGAACCTCCGCAAGGGTTCCTCGGACAAACCAGCGGAGAATCCGGCTAGCTCTTTAGCCAGGTCTCGGAGATACATGCCCATGTATAGCTGGTAGGTCTGGACACGACACGCAAGCATAGAGCCCTGGAAACACTTCTTACCAAGGCCATCCAGGTTACGGGCCTCCCTGCCAGGAGGCACCGAGGAGTGCATCTTCTGGCTCTTAAGACGATGCATGGCCGATTCCACTACCATGGAATGGTGTGGTAGCTGTGCCTTTTGAAAGCCAGGGCTCTTGCGGACTCGATAGATAGAATCGACCAGCTTGCTCAGCACCGGCGAGGAGGCCGGACTCTCCCACATGCGGAAGAGTAGTCGTTCCAGCATAGGAGGAACCGGTACAGTAAAGTGTTCCCTTGCGGGAGAGTCATACTGGAGGGCGTCGAGCTCTTCGGCTCGAGGCTCCTCCTCGGGGTCCGCAGGGAAGGCCAAAGCCTTGGCCATATCCCTGATGAAGTCCGAGAACCGGGCATCCTCCGGGGGGGACTGCTTCCGAGGCTCGGACTCCGGTGAGTCCGAGGGGACACACCGAGTCCGGAAAGAATCAGGCGACTCTTCCTCTTCAGACTCCCAGACCGACTCCGACGAGGACTTGGTGGGGTCGGCCCGGGCAGGGCGCGGCACCTGCCGCCCCGACGCCGAGGGAGTCGGCGTCGGCGACCTCGGTCCCGAACGGGAGGCCGAGGGCGACCTCGACCGAGGATCGACTCGAGTTCGCATCGACTCGAGGATCGGCTCGGTCTCCGGGGTCGACTTGGACGTCGACGTCCCGGCGGTCAGGGCAGCGGCGCCAGCGAGGCCGGCGAGCAGTGCCCGCTGCTGGTCCATGAAGGCAGACAGTCTGCTCTCCAAGGCCGTCAACCTGAGTCCGAGCTCAGGTGACCCAGCAGCCCCCGACTCGGGCTCCGACGGCGTCGGGCCCGACGTCGGCTGTCGCGGAGGTGAGTCCAGGAGGACCACAGGACTTACCCGAACCGGCAGCTACGACTCCAGGCGAGGTCGCTTCGTGAGATGCTCCTTCTCCAAGGACCCGGGGCGGCTATCGGGGCTATGCGACCTGGCCCTCGCGGAGCCAGGAGCGTCCACCGACGCCGCCCTCGCGGGTTTCACCTCACGTCGATGGTCCCCGGAGGGAGAACCCCTGTCGGAGGAACTCCGGCGATGGTCCGAGCTGGAACCCATGGACGCGGAGGCCTCCGACGAAGTCCGGGTACGGCTGGGGTCAGCGAAGATTCTATCCCGCTGATGCCGCCGACTTCTCAACGCTTTGGAGGACATTTTGCCGCAGGGCCCACAGATCATTTCTTCATGATCCGGGCCCAGGCAGCGGAGGCAAAAGTCGTGTGTGTCAGTTAGTGACATATTTCGGTCACACTGACCACACCGCTTAAAACCACTGGCAGCCATCGGGGGAAAAAGGGCCCCGGCGAGGTCAAAGGACCGGGCTGCCAGGGAAAAACCGAAAACGAAAGCTGACTAAGTCAGAAAAACCGAAAAAAGGAAGAGGACTCGTGACCGGCGTCGCGAGTCCAGGCGGGAAAAAGACCGGCGTCGAACCGAAGGAAAAAGAAATAAAATTATGAAGAAATATCAACTTTTTCGCGGGGACACGACGGGGACGTCTGTAGGGCTCCGCGGAAAAAAGAAGACTGGCTAAGATGGCACCCTCGGGCGGGAAGAGGACCGCGCATGCGCGCTGCAATTCCCAAAGGCTTTCTTTGAAAGCTGGGGAAAATTGCTCCGCGAGGGCTCCGTCGGCGCCGACGTCACCCATAAGTGAGGACTGACTTCCTGCTTGGTCCTGGGGAATGAGTCTTAATAATTCTTTTCAAAAACATATTTTGAACATATTGATAAGATTTAAGATTTGTAGGAAGTTAAAGGGAAAGGATTCTTTGCTGCAGCTAATCAGATATAATCCGAGATTCCTAGCGGGAGATAGTGGCTTGTTTTGTAGTCGGGTGCAGAGGGAGTTTGGAATGGATGGGTCATTTGTGTGAGGATAGTGGGGTACTTTTATTCCAGGATCTTAGGGACAAATTTGAGATCGACAATAAAGACTTTTATGGGTCTCTCCAGATCAGACATTTTCTATCTCAGTGGGAGTGGATCGGGGCCAGAGAGCAAGGGTTAACAGATTTTGAGTTGTTGTGCCAGCATCCAGAGTCCTCTAGGGGAGAGAAATCAAGAATATCTAAGAGTTTGTTGAAGTAGGTTAAAGAAAGGAACAAAGTTCATGAGGAGTGGGAATGCAATTTGAAGTCACTTATTGTGAAAATCCTGGGAGAGGATATTGAAAGAAGTTGGAAGGCCTTGGATTTCTAGCCTGATAAAAGAGAATGGGTATAAGATTCTGTACTGATAATAACTCCACCCCTCCCCCTTGTAAGACTACAATAAAGTTTTTCTAATATATCCCCATTGCGTTGTACGGGGTGTGGTAAGCAAGGTGAATTTTTTCATATGTGGTGATCTTGTCCTAGTCTGAAAATCTTCTAGAGAGGAGTAGGGAAGGTTATACAGGGTTGGAGCGGCATTTGCAGTTAAAAGTCCAATTGGCTTTGTTGGTGAAGTTGGATGGGAAGAGGACTAAGGTGCAGGGGGAATTAATAAAGGACTACCCAGAAGGACAACTACAACTGAACATAGATTTGCACTTGTATTTATCTTCTAGAATATACTCTAAATCTTGGGGGAAAAGGGTATTCTTTGGGTTAAAGCTGATAAATCTGAGTATTTTTGACTTCAATGTTTTTGCTGAATCAGTCAGATCTTAGTACCACCAGAGAAATATTCATTTAAATCAAATCAGAGTAAAGCTTAGCATAGAAAGTAAAAGAGAGTAAATAGTCACTGAAATAAATTAGCTTCTAGAGAGCTTTTTTTTTATTTAAATCAAATCAGAGTATAGCTTACCATACAAGTAGAATAGTCTCTGAGTAGTAACAAAATAACCAAGTTTCCAGAGACCTTTACAAAGAAACCTTCCAACTAGAAGGCAGAGGATCTGTGAAATTGTCTTTAATAGGTGTTAAAGGCAAGTGACAGATCAAAAGGGCAATTTGAAAGGCCCCCTCTATCAAACCAAGGGCTGTGTGAATCACCCAGGAAATTGGTAAGACTCTACCTTAGAAGCAGAGCTCAGGGCACTGTGTAGGAAGTCAGCTTTTATTAAGTCTGCTTTCCCTCCCTCCAATCCCATGGGGAATCTTAGCTTTATAGGCTCTTAAGTTTATTAAAGGGGAGGAGGTGCCCATATTCACTTTCAGGTATGGCTGATTATCCTCCTCAGGAAAACATTAATTAAGGACCTGGGATTAATTAACCTTGAGGTGAACAAAGTCCATTAAACATATTCAGGCTCATTCTGTCCCAGACATACAACCCCTCTATGCATCCGGTTTGACCGGACATATAAAGGGGGTCACGATTCTGCCCAACAGAATTGGAATTGCGATCAGTCATGTACTTGCAGGTCGGGACTGTGATTCAGCCCAGCCAGCACATACATGACAAGCTCAACTAACTCAGTCAGGGCTTTTTAATGGAGCCACGGTGCCATGGTGTCCAGTTGCTATGGCACTGCAGCTCCATTTAAAAGCCGCGATGCTGGCTGCCAGAAGAAAAGGCTTATTCCCCACAGCTCAACCCCCGATATGGCCTCCTAAGGTCAGAGTCACCTGACCCTCCCTGCCCCATCTGTGCCCCAGCCACCAAAAAAACCCCATTGTAAGAACATAAGTTATGCCATACTAGGTCAGACCAAGGTCCATCAAGCCCAGTATCCTGTTTCCAACAGTGGCCAATCTAGGTCATACATACCTAATAGTTTCCCCAAAAGACACAGGTTCCACAATGCTTGTATTGGCTCAAGCATTGGTATGTTGGGTCCCTTCTTAATAATGGTTTATGGACCTTTCCTCTAGGAACTAGTCCAAACGTTTTTTAAACCCAGCTACATTAACAGCCTTTACTACATCCTCAGGTAACAAATTCCAGAGTTTGATTACACGTTGAGTGAAAAAATATTTTCTTTTATTAGTCTTAAATAGTTTACCCTGTAGCTTCATTGCATGTCCCCTAGTCTTTCTATATTCTGATAACGTAAACAATCGATCTACGTTTACCCGTTCCACTCCATTCATTAATTTATAGACTTCAATCATATCTCCCCTCAGCTGTCTCTTTTCCAGGTTAAAGAGCCCTAACCTTTTTAGCCTTTCTTCATAGGGGTATCCTTCCATCCCCTTTACCATTTTGGTGGCTCTTCTCTGAACCTTTCTAATAACGCTGTATCCTTTTTAAGATATGGCGACCAGAATTGCACACAATATTCAAAGTGCGGACTCACCATGGAACGATATAGAGGCATTATAATATCCTTTGTTTTATTTTCCATTCCTTTCCTTATAATACCTAGCATTCTATTTGCTCTCTTGGCCGCCGCTGCACACTGGGCCGAGGGTTTTAACATGTTATCCACAATGACATCTAAATCTTTTTCCTGGGTGGTAGTTCCTAATGTGGAACCTTGCATCTTGTAACCATAGTTTGGGTTGTTCTTCCCTAGATGCATAACTTTGAACTTGTCCACATTAAATTTCATCTGCCAGTTTGATGCCTAGTCTTCCAATTTATCAAGATCCTCTTGGAATTTTCCACAATCCTCTTGGGTTTTAACAACTTTAAATAGTTTTGTGTCATCTGCAAATTTGATAACCTCACTCGTTATTTCCTTTATTAACGTCCAGGGAAGTTATTCCACCTCGGAGATGGAATAACTTCCCCACACAAGTCGCCGGCCTTGAATATACAGGGCTGACATTAGAATCGGCACTGTACATCCAGGGCCAGTGATCGCCAAACTCCGCCCCCGAGCCGTCCCTTCCCCATCCTGTCTAACTTCCCTGCTATTCATGGCACAGAATCAGGCCCATTAGGTACAGTTGTATTAGTATAAGTATCCCCAGCAAATCTAAGTAAATAACTTAAATATCTAACAACACCTTAAAACTAAGATGTAGACAGCAGTCTAGCAGTGAGATGGGGGCTTTCTAGTTTTTTGCATTGAATGTCACACATATTATTTTCTCCCAGTTGGTAAGAGGTCTTACGTGTGCACTTTGTGCAAAGACCTCTTTGCTCTCTGGGAACGAGTCCTATTTCTGGACAGTGGAGTAGCAGACTTAGAGGACATAAGGAAGACAGAGAGGTATATAGACAAGACCTACAGGGACATAATACTGAAGTCCCACCTCCAATCTGGCAGCCTCCCTATTGCCATAGAGGAGAGAGGTCACGTGACAGGAAGCATCACCCTGATGTGGCAGGAAATGATCCTGTATCTAGGACCTGTCCTGCAGGTGATGAAAAACCGTCCCACACTGAGTGGGTTTCTCCAGAGCCATGCACCCATGAGGGAAGGGTTTAGACAGCCATTATAGTTGGTGGTTCAATCATTAGGCATGTATGTAGCTGGGTGACTGGTGGATGTGTGGATCACCTGGATGTGAGGATCATTTGCTTGGTGTGAAGGTAGCAGACCTTACATGCCACCTAGACAAGGTTTTAGATAGCACTGGGGAGGAGTCTGCTGTCTTGATACATGTTGGTACCAATGGCATAGGAAGGTGTGGTAGGGAGGTTCTGTTGGCCAAATTTAGGCTTTTAGATAGGAAGATGAAATCCAGAACTTCCAGAGTAGCATTCTCAGAAATCTTCCCATGCCACACACAGGACCCAAAAGGTAGGCAGAGCTCAGGAGTCTCATGCTTGAATGATACAATGTAGCAAGGAAGAGGATTTTGGATTTGTTAGGAACTGGGCAACATTCTGGGGAAAGGAGGGGCTTTTCCAAAGGGATGGACTCCACCTTAACTGGGATGGAACCAGGCTGCTGGCATTAACCTTTAAAAAGGAGATAGAACAGCTTTTAAACTAGATAATAGGGGAGAGCCAACAGTTGCTGAAGAGCACATGGTTCAGAACAATGTATCCTTGAAGGACACTAGCAAAAGATTGAAGTTAGGACATATCAACAGAGAGGTTCCAATAAATTCAAAGTAACCCAAATGTCCTTGACTACAGAGAAGACAGAGTTTAAAGATTCCAAATTACCCCTGCCTAACAACAGCCAGATTAATATGAATAAAATACAACCTCTATGATGCTTTTATGCAAATGCCAGAAGTCTAAAAAATAAGTTGGGATAGTTTATTTATTTATTTAGTATTTTTATTTAGTATACATTTGTATACCGCTACTTCCAGTTATACAGAGCACTAAATGAGACGTTAAATATGATTGGTATCACAGAGACCTTGTGGAAGGAGGACAACTAGTGGGACACTGTGATACCTGGGTACAAATTATATTGCAATGATAGAATAGATCAGGGGTGTCCAAACCTGTCCTGGAGGGCCACAATCCTGGCAGGTTTTTGGGATAGCTTTAATGAATATGCATGAGATATATATGCATTAGAGATATCCTCCCAACCTGACTGGTTTGTGGCCCTCCAGTACTGGATTGGGAGACCCCTGCCTTACACCTCTGTCATTTAAGATTGTGAGTGCGCAAGGTACAGATGTCCTAGATATCAAAAGGGTAGATAGACTTTGTCACATTCCTCCTCACTTCTCACCACCACCAAAATGTTGTCTATTAGACAACTTTTTGGTGGTGGTGAGAATCAAGGAGCAATGTGACAAATTCTGTCTACCCTTTTGATGTCTAGGACATCTGTACCTTGCGCACTCACAATCTTAAATGACAGAGGTGTAAGGCAGGGGTCTCCCAATCCAGTACTGGAGGGCCACAACAGTCAGGTTGGGAGGATATCTCTAATGCATATATATCTCATGCATATTCATTAGGGCTATCCCAAAAACCTGCCAGGATTGTGGCCCTCCAGGACAGGTTTGGACACCCCTGGAATAGATCAAAATGGTGGAGGAATTATACTCTAGGTTAGAGAGGGTATTGAGTCATACAGGATTAAAGATTTAGAGGAAAAATACACTGTAGAATCTCTCTGAATTGAAATTCCATGTACAAAGGGGAAGGCAATGGCAGTTTGGATGTACTACCGACTGCTTGGCCAGAATGAACAAAATGGATGATGAAATGCTCAAATAAAACAGGGAAGCTAACAAAAATTACAACACATTAATATTAATGGGTGATTTCAATTACCCCGGTATCAACTGGGTCCGTGTCACAGCAGGACATGCTAGGGAGATAAAGGGGCATGTTTACTAAACTCCGAAATTGTGCGGGGCCCCGTTAGTGTGCCTGTGCCATATAAGGAGTGGGCGGTTCAGGCAGAAAAAAGAAAAACAAAACGGGAGAAAGCGACCGTACTTGTGCGTGTCGCGCAACTGTGCGGGGTCTGTATTAGCGCTTGGGAAGGCTAAGTGTCGCGCTGCTGGACGCACAAACGAACAGAGCCGTAGTACAACAGTGAAGACACTGAGCAATGGTGCAGGGGCCACGGGTTCAAACCCCCACTGGGCACAATGAACAAGGCTGGCTCAGGCAGTACCTATTATGGGGAGGATTGTTTTAGGAGGGAGCCTAATTTTGTGCGGCAGAAGGCGGCGCGCCGATGTGCAAGCACAGGAACAGAGCCACAGCACAATGGTGAAGACACTGATCAATAGTGCAGGGAGCAGGGGTTCAATCCCCACAGTGCTCGGGCTCACTGAGGCAGTATTTTAGGGGGCATGGAATGAATGGTCAGCATAAGGCGGCACGCTAATGTTTTAGGAGGCACTGTAATAGTGGCCGGCAGAAGTGGCGCGCTGATGGGCACACGCATAAACAGAGCCACAGCACAATGGTTACGACACTGACCAATGGTGCAGGGGCCAGGGGTTCAATCCTCCAAGGTGCCCAATGAAGAAGGCTCACAGAGGCATTATGTATTATGGGGATGAGTGCTGTAGGGGGCAGGTTAGTTTTTTTATCTCAGTTAACACTACTAGCAAACGTACTCACAAAGCGTGTTAACATAAGGCGGCCCATAAGGCACATGTTAACGTTCACTGTCCGCCAAGGCACCCTAGAATGTCCCCTATAGGGCCCCATATATGTTGCGGTACAGGGTAATGTATAGTGCACCTTATATGGACGGCAACCATAAGGTGCCCTATAGGGCGCCCTATAAAACAACCTCAGAGGCACCTTATGGGTACAGTACGCTGAGGGTGTTTTTGCTGGCAACGACATATGTACATGACAGTTAGAAAAAACATTGGACAACCCTCTAAAACAACCCCACTGTGGGTTTGAACCCATGACCTCTGACTTCACAGGCAGTGACGTAACCATTGGGCTACAGCTCTACAGCTGCCAGCAAGCCCCTGGCTGGCTGCAGAGAGCTGTCACATCACCACACAGACAGTCTTCTGTGGGAACCAGGATAGGGTTAGGCCATCCGTACCCATGATGCACTGCACATGCAAATCAGCTGTCCACAGATGAACACAAGATGGGGAATGCACCCCAACAGCTCCCCGACCTGGTAGGGGGAAGTGTCCGTGTGCACCCACACAGCACCTCGGCCTGGTAGGGGGTACTGACCGGGTGTTTTACTGGCACAGAGTAGCTACACACCGTCACATTGTGCGGGTACTGTGCTCACCCTGAGGGTGCGATGAGGCGCCCAGGACCCGGTCCACAACACCTGCCATGGCTGAAAGTAGCCATGCTGGAGCTCAAAAACAGGGTCCCCTATCAACAGATCCACATTCTACCACCCTGCAATGGTGGCATTAGAGTGGACCATCAACCCCTGTCCTGCTGGGGAACAGACACCCTACAGGGCATCCAAAGCAGCCCTATACACATCCATAACACAATATCAGACAGACATTAGGCCAGGATATGCTAAGCTGCACCCCACCACTATCTGATATTCTCCTGCAGCAGGCCTTCAGCCGTTGCACCCTGCAAGGCGCTCCATCAAGACACATACCAGCTGAGAACAGTCTGCTAGTTAGTCCTGGTGGAAATGCATGCACCCAGAACTGGGATGGCAGAACACACAAGCAGATAAGTCAGTGACTGGACCCCACAAGAAAACCCATACATATCACATGAGAGAAATACAATATAGCACTATGGGGGTGCCTAGCCATGCTGGCATCACTGCACAGTCAGGGTGGAGTATACCCCCAGCAGCACATACAGAGGTCACCCTGTCTGTGTAGGTGGTGTCTGGCCACTACAATGTCTCTGCCAGTGCCCTATGCCCTGTGCAGATGCATCCTGGCCAGCACACCCTGTCTGAGCTATACCCATGGTACCTTGCTGCTCATTATGCACATTGTCAGGCCAATACTGGCAACAGTGCTGCCAGTGTGGGCTGTGGAAGGTGTTTGCAGCCAACACACACTGTATAGACAGACACACACTCCCACACGTATGCCAGCATTGTGCCACTATAGAAGGGTTTATCAGCCTTGCCCACCACACCAGTCCTGGGCACGGTACAGGCATGGATATGCTATGCAGTACTGTTGGTGGTCAATGTTCCCTCTAATTTTCTGTAGGCTGTGTGCGTATAAATTATCAGCTGTGTGCAGCTTTTGAAGGAAGGTTAAATTTTTGTGCGCTACATAACACTCGGAGTTATATACTTTAAAAATTGACTACACGTTAGAATACAGTATGTACACCACATTGATTTTAAACAAATTAAATGAAAATAGACGATTACTAAATGAAGCGGGAAATTTCTAGTAATTACAATCATAACTTTTAACTTTTAAGACGTCTGTGCTGTTTTCTATCAGAATCAGAGCTGTAATTTTTGTGCGCTCTGTTGCAATGTATGTGCGCTCACTCGGCGAGGTGTGTGCGCGCGCACACGCGCACAGCTTAGAGGGAACAGTGTTGGTGGTCACTCCCCAGGGTGGTAAACACTGTCAGAGACCAGACCTGAAGCACGCACCACAGACATCAGACAGATTTTTATGTTGGAGATCAGAGAGCCAAATGTGCTTTAAGTAGGACAGTCTACCTGCCAGTACACATAGCAAATGTTTGAGAGCTGTCCACCGCATACCCAGGTGTAGGGTGGCATTGCTAAGGTATGCAGGTGCTAGTATTGGGAGATGCACGCAGGGCCCAATGTCCTGCCTCTCCAGGAGGCATTGGCCAATGGGGCCTGTGGGTGTGGGTATGTTCGCCTCTGTTGGATGTTGCTTTACGGCAGAGTTTCCCAACTCCAGTCCTGGTGTGCCTACCACTGTTCGGGTTTCCCTGCTGTCCCTCATGGGTATGCATGAGCTACATCTACATGCCATAGGGGTGGTGCATAGATATGCAGCACAGGCATTTGTATTAGCGGCAGCAAGGAGCCTGAATGGTGTGTGGTCCTCCAGGACTGCATTTGGGAGACTCTGCTCTAAGTAATGCCCCTGTTCAAGGTGTCTGTGATCGGTGTGCGAAAAGATAGGCGTAATACCAATGCATATGTCCCCAGCAATCCTGGTTTGGCCGTACTATCACGGTTTAGTTGTGTTAAAAATATGTGGACAGGATTGGCAGTAGTCCCAGCTGGGCTTTGAACCTTTGACCTTCTGTTGTTACACACACTGTCTGGGTGCACTGCACCACCGTGTTGCCACAGATTGACTGGATTCCCTGGGAAGTCCATGACTTTACATCCGACAGGGCCTGTGTTGCAGTGGACAGTGCCAGCCTGCACATGGATAGGCCACTGTCTTCGGTGGCTAGCAGCCACTGCCCCCCCACCACCTGTCCCCTTACGCCAACATGCTGGCATGTCCTTATCTTGGTAAAAGCATATGGCCTGATTGAGTTGTGGCACTCCCGGACTGCATTTGGGGGACTTGGCTGTAGGTAATGCCCATTGTCATGGTGTGTGAGCGGTGTAGGGTAAAATATGGGTGTTTGCACCATGCTTCTGTACTCTGCAATAAAGGGGTGTCTTTACTATCTCTGTTTAGTGGTGGGTAAAATGTGGGGACTGGGCTGGTAGGTGCCACATTTGGGATTTGAACCTGTGCCTCTCTGGTCCTATAGGTACTGGCTGTGTCTGCTGCACCACACTGTGGCCACAGTGACAGTGCAGTCCCTGGAGATAGGAAACCTGACCAAAAGAGTAGGGAGCCCTGCTCTGCACATTTTTACTGTGGGCTCATTCACCGTGTCTGGCGACAAAGTGCAAATAAAACCTGCAACTGAACGCGAAAAACGGGGGTAAAAATATAACCAAGCTGGCCAACAGTGATATTAATGGGCACACATAAAAAACACACCCAGGAAAGCTCCACACAAAGGAAATGATTTTTGGAAGGGTCTCCGCTCCGTAGACCCTTCCAAAATTCATTTCTTTTTTTGTAGCTTTCCTGGGTGTGTTTTTTAGTTTTGCCCATTGCTAGCACTATTGCCCAGCTGGATTATAATTTTTAAACATTTTTGTTGTGGTCATTTTGGGTTTTATATGCACTTTTGTTCTGTGCACATGTATCACACTGCTCACATTTTGTAGGTTTCCCCGGTTTTGCTGTACATTGCTGACGGAAATGGTTTCTCTTCCCTTTAAATGCCCTCTACCGCGAGTATTTCACTCACGCTATTTTTAACTTGTAAATTCGGCCCCGATACTGTGCGGGGAGCCTCTCCCCTCCCCTTCCCCGCCCATTAACCCCGTCTCTCCTCCCCTCGGGTCCCTTCCTCCGCCCTCCGTTAGCCTTTCCACACCTCTATCGGACATTTGCGGGCCCGTACTTGTGCGGGGCCCGTTGGTGTGTCGCGCACATGCGCGGGAGTTCATCGCACGTGTGCGGGGCGCTTAAGAGCACTTAAGTGCTGCTTTTAGTGCGTTATTGTGCGGCGCGCAATTGTGCGGTTTTTAGTAAACATGCCCCAAAGTTTCTAGATGAATAAAATGACTGCTTCTTGGAGCAGCTGGTTCATGAAGCAACAAGAGGGGAATGAAATTTTGGACCTAGTCCTTAGTGGAACACAAAATCTTGTGCAAGAGATAAGGGTGTTGGGGCCACTTAGCAATAGTGATTATAGCATGATTGATTTAATAAATGGAGGAAGTACAGCAAAGAAATTCATAGTACTACCTTTTAACTTTCAAAAGACAGATTATGATAAAATGAGGAAAATATTTAAGAAAAAATTAAAAGGAGCAGCTGCAAAGGCCAAAAATTTACATCAAGCATGGCTGCTGTTTACAAATACTATCTTAGAAGCCCAGACCAGTTGTATTCCACACTTTAAGAAAAGTGGAAAGAAGTCCAAAAACTGCAGCATGGATTAAAGGTGATGTCAGAGAGGATGTTCTAGCCAAAAAAGCATCTTTCAGGAAATAGAAAAAGAAGCCAAATGACGTTAACTGGAAACAACATAAGCACCAGCCAGTTAGATGCAAGGCATTGATAAAGCAGGCAAAGAGAGAATTTGAAAAAAAAAAACCTTGCTGTGGAATAAAAATGCATAATACAACTTTTTCACGTATATTTGTAGCAAAAAAAAAACCTGTGAAAGAGTCAGTTGGACCATTAGATGGTAGAGGAGTAAAATGGGCACTAAGAGAGGACAAGGCCATAGCAGAAAGACTAAACAAATTCTTTGCTTTGGTTTTTACTGAAGAAGATGTAGGAAAGTTATCCATAACTGAAATGGTATTTAAAGGTGATGCATCAGAAGAATTAAAGAAATATTGATAAACTGTGAAGATGTATTACAACTATTTGATAAATTAAAGAGTAGCAAATCATCTGGACTGGATAGTATACAGAGTGGCCCAAAAAAAGTGAGAACATCTCGCAGCATATAAATTATTTAAAAATTCAAAAAGACAGATGTAAACGATTGACAAATTGAAAAAAAAAAAAAGATGGTGAGCGGAAATTGTCAAAATAAAAACATTATATAGCTAAAAAAGGTAAATAAGTAAACTATTTAAGCTTTTAATTTACGAGATGTTCTCACTTTTTTGGGGCTACCCTGTATATCTGAGGGTATTGAAAGAACTGAAATATGAGATTGCAGATCTACTATTAGTCATCTGTGAACTATTATTAAAATAATCTGTAGTACCTGAGGACTGGAGAATGGCCAATGTAATGCCAATTTTTAAAGAGTTCCAGGGGTGATCTGGGAAACTACAGACTGGTGAGCCTGACATCAGTACCAGACAAAATGGCAGAAACCATTATAAAGAAGAAAATCATTGAACATATAGTCATGGTTTAATAGGAGAAAGTCAAAATTGATTTAGCCAAGGAAGGTCTTGTCTTACTAATCTGTTATATTTTTTGAAGGTGTGAATAAACAGATAGACAAAGGTGAGCCAGTCGATATGGTGTATCTGGATTTTCAGAAAGGCTTTGACAAGATCCCTCATGGGATAGGAGGCAGTGTACTATTGTGTATAAGGAACTGGTTAAAAGACAGAAAGGAGAGGGTAGGGCTAAATGGCCAATTTTTCCAATGGAGAAAGGTGAATAGTGGAGTACTCAAGGGATCTCTGCTGGGTCCGCTGCTTTTTAACATATTTGTAAATGACCTGGAAATGGGAATAACGAGTGAGGTGATCAAATTTGCAGATGAAAGAAAATTATTCAAAGTTGTTAAAACCCAAGAGGATTGTGAAAAATTGCAAGAGGACCTTCATAGATTGGAAGACTGGACATTCAAATAAGAAATGAAATTTAATGTGGACAAGTGCAAAGTTATGCACCTAGGAAAAAACAACCCAAATTATGGTTATGCGATGCAAGGTTCCATGTTAGGAACCACCATCCAGGAAAAGGATTTAGATGTCATCATTGATAACACATTGAAATCTTCTGCCCAGTGTGCAGCAGCAGCCAAGAAGACAAATAAAAAGCTCGGAATCATAAGGTAAGGAATTGAAAATAACAAAGAATATTATAATGCCTCTATATCATTCCATGGTGCGACCGCACCTTGAATATTGTGTGCAATTCTGGTTGCCGTATCTTAAAAAGGGTATAGTAGAATTAGAAAAGGTAGAGAGAAGAGCCACCAAAATGGTAAATGGGATGGAAGGATACCCCTATGAGGAGAGGCTTAAAAGGTTAGGGCTCTTCAACCTGGAAAAGAGACGGCTGAGGGGAGATATGATAGAGGTCTATAAATTCATGAATGAAGTGAAACAGGTAAACATAGATCGATTGTTTTAGCCATCAAAAAATAGAAAGACTTGGGGAAATGCAATGAAGCTACAGTTTAACTCAATTAAGACAAATAAGAGAAAATATTTTTTCACTCAATGTGTAATCAAACTCTGGAATTCATTACTGGAAGATGTAGTAAAAGCTTTTAGTGTAGCTGGGTTTAAAAAAGGGTTGGACAGGTTCCTGGAGGAAAGGTCCATAAGTCATTATTAAAGAGGACCCATGAAATTCTTTGCTTGCCCCCGTGCAAGTATTGTGGAACCTATGGGTCTTTTTGGCAAACTGTCAGGTAGTTGGGACTGGGCTTGACCACTACTGGATACAGGATACTGGGCATGATGGACCCAATATGTCATATCTTATGTTCTTATGTACTGTTTAGGTGGAGCCGGATGTGAGGTTGCATTACACTGGAAGGATGTGAGCCTCCCTACAAAGGAACAATGGATTTCAAGAATGAATAGAATCTATTTAATGAAAATGTTATCTGTCATATGCACAGAAAAGGTACAATACTTTGAGAAAATATGGGACCTCTTTGAAAATATGTGAAGGAACTGTTGAATTTGGCGTTGTTTAAATGAATTGGCAAAGTGTTCATATGGATTATGACATAGAGGGGGGTGGAGAAGAGGGATATAATGGAGGTTAATTACTGGACAAGTATATTGGAAAATGTCAAAAAGAGAGGGACCTTCACCATTGAAGTGCTGTTTAAAAAGAGTTTGTTTATTTTTCTTTTTGTTACCTCAATAAAAATGTAAAGTTAAAAAAAATTAGATATGTGCCATTTGTGCACCTCTGTCAGCTGTTCTCAAGGGCTTATGCACATGCCTGGACACTTACGTGGGGGCATTGTGATGAGGAGAGCTCTGATGAACCCATGGAAATAGAGGAAAATTGTAAATATACCTTTAAGGAGAGAGACAGGCAGGGAATTCACAGCTTTCAGAGTGCAGGTAAAGGAAGAAAACACGCAGTCACTGAAGTCAGGCCACACCCAAGCTCTGCTAACCTAGGTGCAGGCTTGGGGAGTAATGAAAAACACGTGAGTAGGAAGCAGTGTACGCTAGTTAAGAAACAGCCTTATAAACCCAGGGGAGAAAAAGGAAGGGGTCCAGCACCTAGGGGCAGAAAGGAGATCACCGGGGAGGAGAACGGTGAAGATTTTGGTGAGGAGCTCAGCAGTGAAAGTAGCAGCCATAAAGAAAGCCAGGCTTACAGGAGGAGTGTTGTTAGTCCTGAAGCCAGCCGAGGTGTGGCTAGGAGAATTGCTGACGAGGGTCAGGCTACAGTTCAAACGGTTTGTGGTCCAGCTCAAAGAGTTCAAGCTGCCAAAAGGTGGGTGGACAAACTCACAGCTAGAAGTGACCAGAACCCAGCTGGGTGGAAAGAACCAGGGCTGAACAAATTAGAAGAACTGAGGCAGTTGATCCAGAGAAGGAATCCTCACATTCCAGGTACAAACATTCTTTATTGTGAACAGCACCTGTGGAGAGAAGTCCAGGAGCTTTTACAAAGCATTAAGCCAGAAACAGTTCATGAAAGCTTAGAGTCAGACGTACATGCTGAAGAGCAGGAAGAGATGCAGGTAGACTGTTCTGAGCAGGATTCTATAACTGAGGAATTAGCAATGGACTGTTCATTGTGCCAGAAGGCAGATTGAAAGCTTTCTGATAAAAAGTCTTTAACCAAGAAAGCACTGAAGAAACAGGGTGAGTTAACCTATCTGTGTTAATGCTAGGAACCGCTTCTAATGAAAAGAACATATGCATAACTTGTATTTGAATTACTAAAGAAGCAGAAGATAAAAATGGACACTTTGCTTTGCTTGAAGGAAGAAGCTATGTTTTGTTTGCTGAACGTTTGATGAAAACAGCTACACATGTTAAAAAGGCTTATGAAACCATTTCAGTTCTAGTTTGTGTATAATTTCCTGATGTTATTACTTGGAGAAGAATCCTAACGTTTGTGTTGAGCCTTAGTGCTTTGGGGAAGATAAATAAATTTCTTGTTTGCCTTTAAAAACCATTGGTTTCACACTACTGTATTTAAATAAGGAGAAACAACTACAAGTCCCAGAAGTCCAAGCTGTGGGCAAGAATAGTATAATTCTTTATTTAAGGACTAACATTGGCAGCCCTGCATCTTTAGGCCTTTGGCTCGGGCTAGGGTGACGACAGCATTAAGCAATCACTATTCTGTAAGCACGTGTGTATGTAAGTCCTATCGTCAGCACTTTCAGTGTGGGTGTGCACAGGAGTGGACTTTAGGCAGTGCATAGATAGAGTGCAAATATATGGGCTTGTTTACAAAGCCGCGGTAGCGGTTTCCGATCGTTATCGGAGCCGCGGCCCCATTGATTTTCATTGATTTCAATGGGGCCGTGGCTCCGATAACGATCGGAAACCGCTACCGCAGCTTTGTAAACAAGGCCCATATACTCATAAGTTATAAAATACTAGGTGTGTTTCTGAAAAATCAAGGCGCAGGCATTTATGCCTGCCCTAGAGCCAGCTTTAGTGCCTGATCTGCGATTTTTACACCACTTATGCAGCTATTTTATAAGGTAAAGTATGGGATTGCCTCACTTTAGAAAATAGGCTTCAAATAGGTCTGTGTTAATATAGGTTAACTCTGCGGGAGTTTAGAAAAATTACTTTCTAAATGTTATCTCCCTCACTACAGTCTCCTAAAGTCCTGCTTTTAGAACTAGCACAAATAACTCAAATGTGTCCTATGTGATTTATACTTTTGGTTTCCTAAAGAGTAATTAACAAACACATAGGACAATATATAACTTTTATAAGATCGTTATGAGCAGTTTATGACTATAGAGTTTTTTGAGCTAATTGCTTTCTACAGCTGAAGTGATTTAATGGACTCACTTTCAGTATTGAGCATTCTAAGCTTGGGAGATTTTCTTTGATCAAATGAGAAACACTGTTCATATGAGACTGTGCTCTGCATTTGATCAATAAACATTGAATGGTATGTTTACCATAGACTAAAACCGAATTCAGGATTAACAGCGAGATAATGAAAACAAAATGTATATTTGATTAAAAAGGATTTTTACTGATTGAAGTATTAAGAAGATATCTACTCCTTTAATTTCACATTCATCTACATCACGTCTTAGTGGGTTGGTTAAAGTGGCAGAAGTGTTTCTGCTCATAACAAAAGCAATGCTGAGTCAAACCAAGGTCCATCAAGCCCTACATCCTGTCTCTGACAGTGGCTAGTCCAGCTCATGAGTACTCTACAGATTATAGTTTATTTTAAGGAATAAGCAATAGACATATGCTCCAAATATTTGGCTCCCTCCTTTCACCCAGTGGATAGCCTAGTGGTTAGAGCAACAGCCTAGCACCCAAAAGATCAGGGTTTGATTCCATCTGATTTTGGCAAGTCACTTTACCCTCCATTGCCTTAGAAAAAAAGGCCTGGCAATCTTCTTGTGTTATACCTTCCCAACAAAAAAACCTGGCTGCTGGGTCAGCATGAAGGCACTTAAAAAAATAAAACTTTGGCCAGAAATGATAAACAGTGACCAAATATTGGCATTTGCTAAATATCGACTACTAAGATAAGCTTTTTTAAAGAAGATATTTCAGGTAAACAAAAAAATAGTTGGCATAGTCAAGAAAAATATTCAGGCCATGTAGGAGATAAAGGCAGCAAACATATTGCAGTAATGAAAACTGTCCCATCTTTAATTTAGCCTACCTGTGATTAATCACATACAGCTCTATGCAGAAACCCTGTGCTAGAGCCCGGCAGTGAAGCTCTAGCTCTGGGTTTCATAAAGCAGATGTAGTGCTGATGTTTTGCAGCGATGCTAAAGCAAACAGCATGCAAATAAGCTTTGCACAAAAAATCTGCATTAAATAAGGGGGGCAAGCCAAATCATGCACAAGTAACAGTCTGGCACCTGTGTGCATGTATTATCTTGCTTTAGAAGAAGGTCCTCTGAGGTAGTTTGACACATCACCTCAGATGACCAATGCATACCGTCCTATCGCAGGTCCTCCTCAACCAACCCTGATGCCAATGATAATTTGTGGTCTGATGGGGAGAAGGAGTGATGCCCGCATGCTCCCATCCCTGCACCATCATCTTGGAAAATCGTGGTGACTAATGCCACGCAGTTCATGCTGGGATGCATCAGATGGGATCGGTCTGCCATATAAGACAAGGGCTAGGGATATTTATTTATTTATTTATTTATTTAACAGTATTTCTAAACCGCCTTATCTTAATAATCAAGGTGGTATCACAGCAAGCAATCAGGTAAAGTGTGTGCGTTATACATGCAGTGAGGATGAAAATATCGACTACTAAGATATGAGGCATATGATTTGAAATGAATTCAAATAACTCTCAAAGACCAGGAAGTCATCCAATAGACTAAACGTTTATCACAATTGCTACAATTACAATGCAATTCAGACTGACATACAGAAATGCAGGGATTTGTTTCACTTGGGATACAGAGCTATCAAGTTTCCCAGTTCCAGGAGGTTGATTTTGGGTCAGTCTTGGATTTCTAACAATCCTAGCCTGGTACATTATCGGACTTGTAGCACTGATGTCATGGGTAATATTGGGGACTATGAATGCCACACTGCTCTGGGATGTAAGTTTAAAACCAGGACTGACTATAGAGCATTTCTTCTGGAACTGTGCAATTTGGCAGCTCTGGGGATCTCAGAAAGTCTTTGCTCAATTGTCTTGCAATCAAGTCAAGTAGAGGGGCATTTTAGAAAGGACATCCAAATGCAATTTGGGAGGTCTAAGCCAGAATATCTGAAAAAAAGGCAGTAATGTCCAAATACAGACATGATTTCACAAACATGGATGTATCTGATATAGATGTTTGCAGGAACATCTATATAGACATCCCCAGCATAATATTCCAGAACCTGGATATTGAGAAATAGCTTAAGGGTCAGAGTAATGGGCTAGAACCAGGGAAGCCAGGGTTCAAATCCCACTGCTGCTATCAGTGTGATTGTGCTGAGTAGTGGGGGTGATAAGAGTGCTATCTTCTCTACACCCTCTAGATGTTGTTCAGCAAAAAAGGAAAACTTTCCTGAGGCTCATTCATGCCTTGAACAGGTTAAAACTTAAATGTGATTCTGGACATTTCTGAGATCATATGATGATAACCAGGTTCTGGGGAATGCCCTGGCTAAACCTCTACCACCAGTGCTGTACCTAGCCATATGCAAGCGATAAGGGCACAAAGAAATAGGGGTGCAATTGGGGCTGCCGGCCTCAGCTCTCCTCCAGGCTGCCTGCCCTTGCCTTACTGCTGCTTTTCATGTTTTCTTGGCTGCAATGGCGGCAACGGCGGCAGCGGACATCCAATTCTAAAAATAAAAAACATGTGGGTCTTTCCAACTCAGCACTTGCATGCAGGTCTGATCTCTCTCTTCTGACATATACTCACGTCAGAGGAGCGAGGAACCAAACCAGCCATTCAAGCGCGGAGATGCAAAGACCTGCATTTGAATGGCTGGTCTGGCCCCTCCCTCCTTTAGAAACATAGAAACATGACGACAGAAAAAGACCACACGGCCTATCTAGTCTGTCCTTCCATATCAACAACTACAACAGTCCCCTTTTTTCCTTTAGAGGTCCTCTGTGTTTGTCCCATGCTTTTTTGAATTCAGATACTGTCCTCATCTCTACCACCTCCACTGGGAGACTATTCCACAGATCCACCACTCTTTACATAAAGAAATACTTCTGCATATCACTCCTGAATCTATCTCCCTTCACCCTCATCCCCATGTCCCCTCATAGCAGAACTTGCTTTCAATTGAAAAAGGCTCCCCTGTGCATTTATGCTATGGAGGTATTTAAACATCTCAATCATATCACCTCTATCCCACCTTTCCTCTAAGATGTACATATTAAGATCCTTAAGTCTGTGTTCATATGCTTTATAATGAAGACCACTAACCATTTTACTAGCCACCCTCTGCACCGACTCCATCCTGTTCATATCCTTTTGAAGGTAATCTGCTGGACTCCAGAAAACTCACTATTTTCTCTTTCAGCAGCATTTCCAATAATTTACTCACCACCGAAGTTAAACTAACCGGCCTGTAGTTTTCAACCACATCCTTACTTCTGCTTTTGTGTAAACGCACCACATGAGCCTTTCTCCAGTCCTTTGGCACCACTCTCGACTCCAACGAGGCATTGAAAAGGTCAATCAGTGGAGCTGCTAGAACGTCCCCAAGTTCCCTCAGTATTCTAGGGTGTATTCCACCCGGTTCCATTGCTTTGTCTACTTTAAGTTGAGCTAGTTTCTCACGAACACAGTCTTCTGAAAATTGTTCAATATGCCCCTCGCTTCTGTTCCTGTTTGCTGGTGTTTTCTGAGGTCCTGTTTCTGGTTGTTCATCTGTGAACACAGAACAGAAATATTTGTTAAGCAATTCCGCTTTATCCTCATCAGCTTCTACATATTCCTCCCCTTCACCCTTGAGTCTGACAATACCACTTTTGTCCTTCCTCTTCTCACTAACATATCTGAAAAATGTCTTATCCCCCCATTTTATTGCATTGGCTATTTCCTCCTATTTTTTGAATCTTTTCTTTCCTGACTACTTTGCTAGGTTCTCTAAGTTTTTCCAAATATAGATGCCTGTCTTCCTCTCTCTGTGATCTCTTGTATTTCATGAAGGCCACCCTCTTTTTCTTTACCTTTTCAGCTACTTCTTTTGAAATCCATAGCAGTCTCCTTTTCCTTTTACCTTTATTTACCATTTTAACAAGAAGGTTGGTTGCCCTTAAAATATCCCCTTTTAGTTTTGCCCACTATTTTTCTACATCCCTCAGCTGTTCCCATCCCGCTAAAGACTCCCTGAGGTATTGGCCCATCTTGGCAAAGTTAGTTTTCCTAAAGTCTAAGACCCTCACTTTTGTATGGATTCTAACAGCCCTAGTCCTAATACTGAACCACACCATCTGGTGATCACTGGATGCAAAATGATCTCCAACTATAACATCAGAAACACTTTCACCATTGGTAAACTCCAAGTCCAGTATAGCCCCTTCACATGTGGGGTCTGTTACTAATTGCTTGAATAGTTCTCCCTGTAGAGAATCCAGAATCTCCTTACTTCTAGATGATACTGCAGCAGGAATGTGCCAATCAACATCTGAGATATTGAAATCCCCTATCAATAGCACTTCCCCTTTCCTAGCAATGCTGCATATGTCTTATTTTAACTCTTTGTCCACCTCTTCCTTTTGTGAGAGAGGTCTGTATATCATGCCAATGCAATTGATTTCTCTTTCCCTCTTTCTAGTTTAACCCACAATGCCTCCTCTCTCCCTTTTAAGCTCTGTAATTCCAAAGCTTTAATATTATTTTTTGCATATAATGCCACTCCTCCCCTTCTTCCTACCCTGTCCTTTCTGAATAAAGTATAGCCTGGTATAGTTACATCCCAGTCATGGTTTTCTGTGAACCATGTTTCTGTAGCTGCAGCTAAATCCAAGTCGGCCACTCCCACCAAAGCTTCAGCATCAGGAATCTTATTTCCCATTCTACGGGCATTTATACACACTGCTTTCCATATGTTTCATACATGCTGTCCATCTTTTCCTTTCCCCTTCTGCTCTGACCACCCTGCTTCTTTCTCTTGTTGTATCCCGCCTTGACTATTGTAATGTTTCCCTGGTCAGTCTTCCCCAGTCCCAGCTCATCCGTCTCCAATGCGTTCAAAATACCGCCATTCGTATCTTAACTCACGTTTCCCCCTTTTGACCATGTCACTCCCCTCTTTCTTTGTCTTCACTGGCTCCCTATTTCCTTTTATATCCAGTATAAGTTTCTTAGCTTTGTTTGCAGGTCAATTCACACAGGCACCCCCCTTTACCTTGCTGACCAGGTCCGTCTCCACACCCCTCACCGTTCACTTTGATCTATTCATATCAATTGTATGTCTCTCTCCTCCCCCTCACAAGCTCACTTGGAATCTACCCGTTCATCTGCTTTCTTTTTTTCTTGTCCCAAGGCTGTGGAACTCGCGCCCCCCCCCCCCACTAAATTAAAAACCCACCTCTTTTGTCTTGCGTATGACCTCCCCCTCCCTCTTCACCCCTTTCCTCTCCTCCTCGCTGATGCTTATATTATTATTATTTGTTTCTTTAAGCTTTTATTTTTTTTATTTTCTCTATCCTATTCTAAATTTTAAAATGGCGTTATTTTCTATTTCTCTGCAGCTTTTAATTTTTTGACTGTAAACCGCTCAGAAGCATACGTTATAATAAGTTTTAAATAAACATACGGTATAATAAGTTTTAAATAAACATAAACATGTTACTCCTTTTACCCATTTCCATAAAGGTATTTAATGTTTCACTTACCTGGGGGCTTTCTTCACCCATCCCCAATGAATCTAGTTTAAAGCCCTCTTCAGTAGATTAGCCAGTCTACTACTTAAGACACGTCAACCTTTCTTGGACTGATGGACAAGAGCATACATCAGAGGAGGGAGGGATCAGACTCGCATGCAAGCGTTGAGTCGGAAAGACTCACTGCTGCCACTGCTGTTGTCACCGCAACCGCCGCCGCTGCCAAAGAAACACGAAAATGCGGAGAGCTGACTACACATGGAAGTGTGGGTTAAGGCAAGTTGGGGTCTGCATCTAAGAATGCTTTGTAGGATGATGACTCAAAAGTCTTTGCCATACTCAATTTTTACACCTTTGGAACAGCTTGACTCCCCATGAGCCATGGGTCACATTCATGCAGGCTGGCCAATCTAGGAATTTCTTCTAAGGACTGTTTTGGCTTTACCAGCATGATGTTTATGTAAGTTAACTTGGGAGATTGGTCTTGTAGGTCTGCACACCTGCAGAACCACAGCATTTTCAAATCAGATATACTGAGGCCGATTTACAAAACATGTATGTGGGCAGCATCAGGTGCTGCCAACATACTGTATTTATTTATTAGGTTTTATATACCACTTTATCATTTCAATCAAAGCAGTTTATATTGTAACTTAAACTTGGTAATGTACATTAAACAGGAATATTGATAACTTGTATTTTTCTGAGGCAATGGAGGGTTAAGTGACTTGCCCAAGGCGTGCTAGTGGGAATCAAACTCTGGTCTTTGGGTTCCCAAGCCAGTGCGCTATTAGGCTACTCTTCCACTCTATGTAAGTGTTTTTGTCTAGATTTCCTACTTCGCATAGTGCATACCTTTTTGTCAAATACGTCACTATGCAGCAACAGTGATCTGTTTAAAGTGACATTAATTTTGTGGGATGCCAGATGATCCCAGAAGTTATAATGGAGGGCAGTCGCTGCCTGGAAAATGTATTCCTCCAAGTTTGAATGTAGACGTAGAAAGCCTATCATAATGCCAATAAGTTTTCCTTAAAAAGGAAGGATTGTATTTTGAATGGTCCAGCTTGGATAGATACATATCTAGCCACTGACAACATGTAGATACTGACACCTTGTAAATATTAACTTGTTACACAAATAGAATTCCCCATATAACCCACCAAGTTGTAATCTTTTGTTCAATGTAAGTTCATGCTGTATTATATGTAAATCACTTTGGGGGATGTTTACTAAAGTGCGTTAAACGTGACTAACGCGCGTTATACGATGTTAACGACCGTAAGTGCCGTATAACGCGCGTTCCGACATGCTAACGACCATTAACGTCATACTACACGCGTTAACCGTAGTTAACGATCGTAAAGCTCCGCGGCGCGTTAAAACAGCGCAGAAGGTGGAGAGTGGGCGGAGAGAAGGGGTCAATGGGCGGAGAGTGGGCAGGGAGAGGCTCCCCTCATACTAACGCGCTGAATTTCAGAGCTCAATTCCAACGCGAATGAAAACCTGTCGTTAAAGGCATTTAAAGGGAAGAGAAACCAGTTACGTCAGCAATGTACAGAAAAACCGGGGAAACCCACAAAACGTGAGCAGTGTGATACATGTGCACAGAACAAAATTTCACATAAAACGTTAAAAATGACCACAAGAAACATTTTAAAAAGCATAATTCAGCTGGGCAACAGTGATAGCAATGGGCAACAAGGAACAACACTCCTTGGAAAGCACCAAAATAAAAATAAATGATGTGTGGAAGGGTCTACGCTCCGCAGACCCTTTCAAAGAGCATTACATTGTAATGGAGCTGTCCTGGGCGTGTGGTGTAATGTTTCCCAATGATATCATTGTTGCCCAGCTTGGTTATGGGTGTGTGCCCCTTTGCTGAGGTCTTTTCTGAGGTTTATGTGCACCTTTGTCTGCATACAAGGTAAATGAGGCCACAGTAAACCTTTTGAAGAGCAGTTTCTGACTCGTCAGGCCGGTTTAACTAACTCCAGGGACTGCACTGTCTCTGTGGCCACAGTGTGGTGCAACAGACACAGCCAGTACATGTAAGACCAGAGGATCACAGGTTCAAATCACAGCTGGGGCTCCTGCTAACCCAATCCCCATAATTTTACCCACCACTAAACAGTGATAGTAAAGACACTCCTTTATTGCAGAGAACATACGCATGGCCTATATTTTACCACACCAAACACAGACACCAGAAACAGGCACATTACCTAAAGCAGAGTCCCGCAAATGCAGTCCTGGAGGGCCCCACACCATTCCGGCTTCATGCTGCCTCTAATAAAGATGCCTGTGCTGCATAGCTATGCACCACCCCCATGGTATGCAGATGTAGCTCATGCATATTTATGAGGGACAGCATGAAAACCCGAACAGTGTTTGGAACACCAGGACTGGAGTTGGGGAACTCTGCCATAAAGCAGCACCCAACAGGGCAGAGCTACTCAATTCCAGTCCTGGAGGTCCGCAACCCTGCAGGTTTTTGGGATATCCCTAATGATATGCATGAGATATATATGCATTAGAGATAGCCTGCCAACCTGACTGGTTTTTGGCCCTCCAGGGCTGGATTTGGAGACCCCTGCCTTACACCTCTGTCATTTAAGATTGTAAGTGGGCAAGGTGCAGATGTCCAAGACATCAAAAAGGTTAGAATTTGTCACATTCCTCCTTGCTTCTCACCACCACCAAAATATTGTCTATTAGACAACTTTTTGGTGGTGTTGAGAATCTAGGAGGAATGTGACACATTCTATCTACCCTTTTGATGTCTAGAACATCTGTACCTTGCCCACTCACAATCTTAAATGACAGAGGTGTAAGGCAGGAGTCTCCAAATCCAGCCCTGGAGGGCCACAAACCAGTCAGGTTGGCAGGCTATCTCTAATGCATATATATCTCATGCATATCATTAGGGATATCCCGAAAACCTGCAGGGTTGCGGACCTCCAGGACTGGAATTGAGTAGCTCTTCAACAGGGCCACACACCCACCCACAGGCCCCATTGGCCAATGCCTCCTGGAGAGGCAAGACATTGGGCCCTGCCTGTATCTCCCAATACTAGCAGTTGCATACCTTAGCAATGCCACCCTACACCTGGGTATATGGTACACAGCTATCAAATGTTCCCTATGAGAACTGGCAGATATCAATTCCTACGTTAAGCACAGTTTGCTCATTGAGCCCCACCATAACAATCATTCTGATGTCTGCGGTGTTTGCTGCAGGTCTTGTCTCTGACAGTGTTCACCACCCTGGGGAGTGACCCCCCAACAGCCTTGTGTACCATATCCATGCCTGTACTATGCCCATGACTGGTGTGGTGGGTATGGCTGCTGACCACCTCTATAGTAGCACAATGCTGGCATAGGTGTGGGGGTGGCTGTCTGTCTATCCAGTGTGTGGTGGCTACAAACACCTTCCACAGCCCACACTGCCAGCAATGTTGCCAGTATTGGGCTGCCAATGTGCATAATGAGGAGCAAGGTACCATGGGCATAGGCCGGACAGGGTGGCTTGGCCAGGGTGCATCTGCACAGGGCATAGGGCAGTGACAGGCACATTGTAGTGCCTGGCCACAACCTACACAGACAGGGTGACCTCAGTATATCCTGCTGAGAGATCACTCTCACCCTGACTGTGCAGTGACCACAGCATGGCTAGGCACTCCCATAGTGCTATCTAGCATTTTTCTTATGTGATAAATATGGGTTTCCTTTTGGGGCCCAGTCACTGATGTATCTGCTTGCTGTGTATGCTGACATCCCAGTTCTGGGTGCAGGCATCTCCACTGGGCACTAGCAGACTGTTTGCAGCTGGTGGGTGTTGTGATGGAGTGGCTTGCAGGGTGCAGTGGCTGATGGCTTGCACCAGGGGAATATCAGATAGTGGTGGGGTGCAGCATACCATATTCAGGCCTAATGTCTGTCTGCTATTGTGTTATGGCTGTGTACAGAGCTGCATTGACTGCCCTGTGGGGTGTCTGTTCCTCAGCAGGACTAGGGTTAATGTTCCCCTCTACTGCCACCTTTGCAGGGAGGTAGACTCTGGATCTTTTGATGGGAGACCCTGCTTGCCACCCTCAGCCCTGGGGCTACACCTGACTGAAACAGACAGATATGTCCAAGGTGGTCCTGCAGAACATAACTATCTCACAAAGTAACACTGCTTTGGACCTGTGCCATGGCCTCTTTCAGCCATGGACGGTGCTGTGGACCTGGTGCTGGGCGCCTCACTGCACCCTCAGGGTGAGCACAGTACCCACACAATGTGACGGTGTGTAGCTACTCTGTGCCAGTACAACACACGGTCAGTACCCTCTACCAGGCCGAGGTGCTGTGGGGGTGCACATGGTCAGTTCCCCCTACCAGGCCGAGGTGCTGTGGGGGTGCATTCCCCATGGTGTGTATCTGTGGACAGCTGATTTGCATGTGCAGTGCATCATGGGTGTGACTGGCACAATCCAACCCTGTGAAACCCCAGCACCTGCTCACAGGCTCTGATAAACCATAGGCCATCACACGTACATCTGCTAGCATAATGCATAGGTGCAAGACACCCTACAGAGTCTGTAAAATAAGATGCCCACACTGGTAAAATCACACGTACCCACGCACGTAAAATCACACGTACCCACGCACGATTGTACGCGCGCAGCTACGCACGTACCAATGCACGCAACCTCGCACGCACCAACGTATGTGGCTAGGCACACTCCGAGGGTGTTTTTCTGACACCAATACTCAGCGTAACGAAAAACATGCCTCCTCTTTCCCTCTGTAATGTACAGGGTGATGCCTGGGACAGCCTTCTGCGTTAGGCACACTGGGGACTCGAACCCATGCTGCCTATAACAGCAGTCAGTACTGTAACAATTGTGCTACAGCTCTGTTTCAGTGCTTTGTGTCTGTACGTCTTCTTACGTTTAACGCGCAGTGACGCGCCACGGCACCCGGTAACGCTCATTAATTTTTTTAACGCGCGTTAGTGGTGACGATGTACCGCCCATGTCCTTATTTGGGGTTTCTGTTACTACCGCGGCTCCTAACGCGAATTGCACTAACGCAGTTTAGTAAACATACCTATGATGGGCCAGTATAGAAAACGTGTTAAATAATTAAATAAATAAAATACACACAAAAATATACAAATAATTTATCCATGTGGTCATCAAATGGCTGTGTATCTCCATTGTTGTATTTTGGTCTTTTGCTAAAGTCAGCATGTCTTCCATCTTTGTCCATCTTCTTCCTTCACATTACAGAGTGTTCCCCTGGATCCTTGCCCTGTATTAGGTGCAGTATGTAATATAGCACAGACCAAACCTACTAACATACTTGAGGCTCAAGTAAGCCTGAGTTGCCTGCCTTTGTTAGATAGAAATTAGGGTCGTACATCTGTTCCAAAATGAATGGTAAAATGCAATGAATGAGGCCACTTTTATTCCATCTATCCAAACAAACTTCAATTTTTATTTCATTTATTAGATTTATCAGCCAATCATTATCATTACTAAGTGGTTACAAAGGTACTTATATAGATAAAAACAAACAACACACTACAATAAAATTTACAAAAGAAAAAATAAGGAGCTTTTAAAAATCTAAAAAGCAACAATGAAACACCAGAAAGAAAAAAGAAAGAAAGAAGTAAAATATCCTATACATTCCTCCCCTTAAAAATCAAATAAGTCTTAAGGATTTTGCAGGATGTTAATAAGGTTTGTGGCTGCCTTAAAGTAGTTAGAAATGCATTCCATAACTGCACACAATGTACCAAAAGCAAGGGTCCCAAATGACCCATAGATCCATTTGTTTTTGACAGCATTATAGTCTATGGGGCCAAGACAACAACATTTGTTTTTGCTTGGCCAGTGTGAGGCTCATTGAGGAACAAACCCATTTGCTTGGGCAGGGAGACTAGAGTGGCAGCTGAAGCCAAAGGAATTATACAATCAAGATAGAAGCTAGTGAATTACTATCTCCTGAGCAACAGCCCATTTGCAGTCCTCCCCCCATCACAGCCCAATTGTAGTCCGTTCCCCCCATCACAGCCCATTTCCAGTCTGTTCTAACCCCCCCCCCCCACCACAGCCCATTTCCAGTCTGTTTCCCCCCATCCCAGCCCAATTTGTCCGTTCCCCCCCCATCACAGCCCATTTCCAGTCCGTTCTCACCCATCCCTGCCCATTTTTTCCGTTCCCCCACCCCCCATCACAGCCCATTTCCAGTCCGTTCTCCCCCATCCCGGCCCAATTTGTCCGTTCCCCCCCCCCATCACAGCCCATTTCCAGTCCGTTCTCCCCCCCATCACAGCCCATTTCCAGTCTGTTTCCCCCCCCCCCCATCACAGCCCATTTCCAGTCTGTTCTCCCCCCCACCACAGCCCATTTCTAGTCTGTTTCCCCCATCCCAGCCCAATTTGTCCGTTCCCCCCATCACAGTCCATTTCCAGTCTGTTCTCCCCCCCCACATCACAGCCCATTTCCAGTCTGTTTCCCCCCCCCCACATCACAGCCCATTTCCAGTCTGTCCCCCCCCCACATCACAGCCCATTTCCAGTCTGTTTCCCCCCCACATCACAGCCCATTTCCAGTCTGTTTCCCCCCCCCCACATCACAGCCCATTTCCAGTCTGTCCCCCCCCACACATCACAGCCCATTTCCAGTCTGTTTCCCCCCCCCCATCACAGCCCATTTCCAGTCTGTTCTCCCCCCCACCACAGCCCATTTCCAGTCTGTTTCCCCCATCCCCGCCCAATTTGTCCGTTCCCCCCATCACAGCCCCTTTCCCGTCTGTTCTCCCCCCCCCCACATCACAGCCCATTTCCAGTCTGTTCCCCCCCCCCCACATAACATCCCATTTTCATTATGTCCCCCCCCCCACATCACAGCCCATTTCCAGTCTGTTTCCCCCATCCCAGCCCATTTTCAGTCTCCCCCCCCATCACAGCCCATTTCCAGTCCGTTTCTCCCCCCCCCCATCACAGCCCATCCAGTCCTAGCCGCCCCCCAGAAGAGCCCCGCGCCGTCTAAGGGCCTGCAGAGGGAGCCGGGGAAGCCCGCGCGAGGCCCCGACTCCCTCTGCACAGCCCGCCAGCGTGAAGAACCTTTACCTTCCCGCTGGCGGCTGTTTCAATGAAGCCGCGAATGCCGGGAAAGGTTAAAGGCAATGCCCTTTAACCTCTCGCGGCATTCGCGGCTTCATTGAAACAGCCGCCAGCGTGAAGGTAAAGGCTCTTCACGCTGGCGGGCTGTGCAGAGGGAGCCGGGGCTTCGCGCGGGCTTCCCCGGCTCCCTCTGCAGCCCTCCATTGAGCGAGAATGTGGTTCGCGCGGGGCCCCCTGAAGTGCGGGGCCCTGTGCGAACAACATTCTCACTCAATGGACGGGCCGGCCCTGTATAGAGGTTTCTACAAATACTTTGCAAAATAAAAATGTCTGAGATAAATGCCTGCCATCTCGTGCAGATTCTTCTCTCTCTCCATTGTTCTGCATCTAGAGATAGCAGAGCCTAAGAGACACTAAGTACATACTCCTCTCCTCCCCCCCCCCCCTTCCTGATCTTTGTGGTCCTTTATGATAAGGACTGACAGACAGAACAGAAACCTAAAGTTAAAACTGTGAGGATCATTAGATCCTGTGAGGATCATTAGATCCAAAACTGTGAGGATCATTAGATCCAAAAATTATTAAAGTCAGGGAGTTGATTCCACATAAAATACAGAGGATTATGTATTTGAAGTGTGTCAATTTATTGCCATATTGTAAGAGACAAGATAAATGTATGCAAGATAGAAAAACTAATTTTGTAGAGGTTAGGGTTGGTCTTAAGTTATAAAGCTATGGTAAATAAAAGAGATCCTTGCTCTGTTGACCTTTTGCAATGCAAAGGTCTTATGGAGCAAGCACAAAAGTAAATAAAACATTGGCCATCAGTATGTACTACCATAAAGGGGTCAGAAGAACAAGGAAAACTGCATTCTGGCATATGGTCTGTCATGTAAGAATATGGAATTATGTTAAATAAAGGGGATGAGCAGAAACCCACGTGTGCTGCCTGAGCACACTAGATAGGTCAACGACACTGTATTAGTTAGCCAATAAGATACTGGGGGTAGGGGCCTGTAGATTTGACAAAGGTATAAATGTCACTGAAATATGTAAAGGGGTGTTTCTCTCTTTCGACACCCATTGCTAGGAATGTATTGATTAATAAAGAGCTCTTATACTGCTTCACAATATTCCTCTCTGAGTCTTATTGGCCAAGTTGGCCACAGGTGAATTGGCCACAGGTAAAGGTGTTTATAACAATACCCTTGCTGTTTAAGTTTGAAACAAATGTTATACTGTTTGAAGCCTATAAAATGTAAGCCAGGCATTTGTTTTGTTTTCCTGTTTTAGAATAAAAACATTTTGCTTTGAGCCTGGGCTCAGCCATCTATTGTATTTAGGCTTCATCACAGGTTCAGAACTTAGGGGCATGTTTACTAAACACCGTTGCTGTGCGGGTTCCCGTTAGTGTGCGGGTGCCATATAAGGAGTGGGCGGGCCAGCCAGAAAAAAGGAAAAAACGGACCGTACCTGTGCGCATCGCGCTAATGTGCGGGTCCCACATTAGCGCGTGGGAAGGCTAAGCGGGGCGCTGCCAGGCACATAGAAGAATACAGCCGTAGCACAATGTTGAAGACAAAAATCAATGGTGCAGGGGCCATGGGTTCAATCCCCCAGTGTGCGCAACCAAAGAAGGCAGGGTGAGGCATGAATATTAATGGTAAAATATCATTTTAGGAGGTATACCACATTAGGGCGGCTGTCGGTGTTGCGCTGTTACGTTTTTGCGGCAGTAATTAATATGTTGCGTTATGAATTTCGCTGTAAAATCTGTGGTGCATTAGGCGGCGCGCTGTACGTCGCTTGCGTTACGTGCGTCGTTAGGCTGTGCGCGGGACATCTTTTGCGTATTGTGAGGCAGTAGGTGGTGCTGTGTGAGTTGTTGACGGCATGAAGTGGTGGGAAAATATCCAAACACAGGACCCGAGACGTAGCACAATGGGGAAGACACCAACCAATGGTGCAGGGCCCACGGGTTCAATACCCCATTGTGTGCAATACAGAAAGGCTGGCCGAGGCATAACTAGTACTGCTGGACAAGAAAGTTGCTGGAGGCACACTAATTTTGGCCATCACCAGGCGTCGCGCGGGTAAGTTTTTGCGGCAGTAACTAATATTGATCCACATTATGCGTCTCGCTGGCAGATGTGGGGGTCGTGAGTTGATGCGCTGGAAATGTGGGCGGCATCGGGCGTCGCGCTGTTATGCTTGTGCGGGTCTGGCAGCAGTAGGCGTCGCGCTGTTAGTTGTGAATGGCATAAGGCTGTGCGCGCAAATGTCCATACACAGGAACTGAGCCGTAGCACAATGGCGAAGACATTAACCAATGGTGCAGGGGCTATGGGTGCAATCACCCAGTGTGTGCAAGCCAACAATTCTGGCTGAACCATGCCTAGTAATGTTTTAAAAAATATATTTAGGAGGCATACCACATTAGGGCGGCTGTCGGTGTTACGTTGTTGCGCCAGTAATTAATATGTTGCGTTATGAATTTCGCTGTAAAATCTGTGGTGCATTAGGCGGCGCGCTGTACGTCGCTTGCGTTTCGTGCGTCGTTAGGCTGTGCGCGGGACATCTTTTGCGTATTGTGAGGCAGTAGGTGGTGCTGTGTGAGTTGTTGACGGCATGAAGCGTTGGGAAAATATCTAAACACAGGACTCGAGACGTAGCACAATGGGGAAGACACCAACCAATGGTGCAGGGCCCATGGGTTCAATGCCCCATTTTGTGCAATACAGAAAGGCTGGCCGAGGCATAACTAGTACTGCTGGACAAGAAAGTTGATGGAGGCACACTAATTTTGGGCGTCGCGCGGGTAAGTTTTTGCGGCAGTAACTAATATTGATCCGCATTATGCGTCTCGCTGGCAGATGTGGGGGTCGTGAGTTGATGCGGTGGAAATGTGGGCGGCATCAGGCGTCGCGCTGTTACTCTTGTGCGGGTCTGGCAGCAGTAGGCGTCGCGCTGTTAATTGTGAACGGCATAAGGCTGTGCGCACATGTCCATACACAGGAACTGAGCCATAGCACAATGGCGAAGACATTAACCAATAGTGTAGGGAGCATGTCCCCAATCACCCACAGTGTTAGTCCACAACGAGGCATATGTTTAGGGGTGAGAGAACCAATGTTCAGCATAAGGCGTTGCGTTGATGGGCATGAGGCGGTGAAAAATATCCTTTTGGAGGCACTGTAATAGTAGCCTGCAGAAGTGGCGCATTGATGGGTATGCACAGGAACAGACCCACAGCACAATGATGATGACACTGACCAATGGTGCATTGATCAGGGGTTGTATACACGGCTGTGCATAAATAGAAAAGGCTGGGTGATGCATCACCTGTCCTAGGTAATATTGCCACATGAGGGGCATGAAGTTATTGCCCACATAATGTGTAAGAGGCAAAAGGCGCTGTGCTTATATCAGAGCCAAATGAACAGAGCCACAGCAGAAGGGTTAGCACACTGCCCAATGGTGCTGGCATCATGGGTCCAATCCCCTGCTGTGTTCAATGAATAAGGCTGGTTGAGCCATCACCTGTCATGAACTAGGAGCCATGTAACCCTCAATTGTATGTACTACTGATAGCAAATGAACTATGGAAGTACTGTAATAGCAGGTAATGCATAAGGTGCCCATCAAGGTACCTCAGAGGTCAAATTGTAGCGTACACTCTCCACAAACGAAACACACAATGATGTGTATAGGGTGCGTTTTGTGTGCCGTAGGAGGCAGGGCATTGACCAAACACAGTCAGTGCTAGTACCATTGTGTATTGTAATGTATGGAAATCCAAAGTAGGTGAGCAGACATGCAAGATGGAACAGCAGTGTAGCAGAATGGTCATGGCACTGACTGAACGTGAAGGGGTCATGTGTCAAATTGAGCAGTGACTAAGCCTGGGTTACCTACATCTGCGTACAGCATGCAATTGGACAGCGATCTGTGTTGCCAGCTAAACACAAGCCCACCCCAGTGCACAGGAGTATGTCACCCTTTAGGGTGTCACTGAATGCACATCATAAACCACCATTTCAGTGATGGCGAGTTCACATATAACCCAAACACTGCACAGAGCTGAAAGGAAACGTCAAGCAGAACGACAAGAACCACAGACAGCACATGTGCTGCAGTACAATAATGACATCCAGGACATGTGGCATCTACATAAATACACACACAAATTGGGTCTAGCTGGAGCTATGTACAGAGTGATGCAAATGTAACATCCAATCATGATCGTGTGCGACAGACAACGTGAAGATGTGTCCAGCAGATGCGCCTGAAATAGCACAACAGGTGAAATCTCATGATGATAGTGGACCAGCGGTTATAGGCAGAGCACACACACACGAGCCAACCATGGAGAGATGAAATGCAGGAAGGTGTAGGAGTGCAGGATGGCTTGTAGCAGCATGCACATCAGGGCAGGATGACACAAGAGCTGGGAGTCAGAAGATGGACAGAACCATGGGTCAAAACTCAGATGAGGGTACAATGTGCTTACATCACAAACCTGCCAACATCTGGCCGCCAAAAAAATGGAAACGACATCTGCACGACAAGCAGACACAGCCAACAGAACAGAGATTAATCACACCGAGGACCACTCCCAAAAAACAAAAAGCAACCAAAGGTAGCACAGAACAACAACTTCCACGTCATAGCAAAGGCTGCATTCACAAGCAGTCAAGCCACCCACACAGCACGCGTGCTGGTTGTAAGGACAGGCAAACCCACAGGAGAAAGCGGGAATAAATGCACCTGGTGATCTGCTGTGATCAGATCACATCACATATTGTATATGGTACCAGCGACACATGCACACACACACAAGGATATGTTATGCAGTGGATACAGCATGCAAAAGGAACAGAACACATCACCCCAATTGTAAAGGACCCACACATACCCCTACTTGAAACACTGACTAAATGCAAAGCCAACCCACCCACCCACCAATCAAACACAGAAACACCAAATCACAACCCAACAGTAATGAAACGCACATGGAAGAACTACCAGACCAGACGCTTCCAAAGGCTTCAATGTACCTCTGAAATTTAACTAATGCCTGTAATGGACGTGACATCTAGCGTCCTAACTGTATGCCTCCTCTTTACGCAAAACCCTACCAAGCAGCCCCGGAAATAAGACAGGCCAAATAACTTCTAGAATATAGCTTGAAAAAAAGCATTACCAGGAATCCCCCAAACCCCCACACATAATCAACCCTAGACGAATCAGACACTGTTCACAATCTGTCAATGTCCATAGCATGTCCTATGTGCCCTGTGGTCACCCTTAATGTAGCCTCCCTGGGGATGGCCCTGCCCTACCTGTAAACCCCACCCCTTGTAATGTAATGCAGATATGACCCGCAGAAATGTTGCATCAACATACACCTACATAAATGAATAAAAACAAAAAAACCCAGAGGAAAGTAAATAACCAACAAGGGCAGTGCTTGCTGTGTGGTTGAGCTGCCCAGCAATTGCGGACAGGATAGGAGCCAATTCAACATGAGAAAAGGTGCAGCACACACCTGCTCAACCTCAATATTACCACACCCCCAGGTGTAGTGCTGTGCAAACAACATTAAGAAAGAGACCCATGCAACAGCTAATATGTGCTGCCTTGTCAACACAGAGTGAACACCTTGCTGTACACTGACGACAGACAAGGGTGTGTGTAGAGGTGATGAAGCAGCTGTAAAATAATGTTTCCGTTTCCAGATATTCCATAAAAAAATACGATGTTGTGAGGCAAACTGCTAAGCACTGTGTGAACAAACATGCCCCCAACCATACACACAAACAACACACTGAGGGCAAGCCAAACATTACATTCCAAAGGGAGGGCCTGTATGGGGATGTGCCGCACTCAGTGATGTGCCAAATTGCAGACACATACACAGCTGTCATCAAACACCAATGTGAGCACAGGGGTCCATGGAAATTACCATCAAATCCGTAGACAAACGTGTAAATGTGGTCCATGAGTGGAGGAGCAGTCTAGTGTTCACATAAATGTCTTGCACACAAGGCAAACACGCACCATATCACAACAGCACACCATGCGCCCTGGGGCAAATCAGTGGAGGTACATGTGCAAGAAAAGCCAGGATTCCCATGGTCCCAAGGAGTCATGTGTGATGGAATGTTAAACATTGTAATGCATGTATGTCACAGAGATAAAGTACAGAAAGAGACACATGTCTGAACAATGAACATATTTATTTTTCTAACACGTCTCATACATACCATACACAGTGTAAACAGAATTGCAAGGTGTGTCCCACCCTGGCAAATGATGGGAACACAGTCAGCAATGTCAAAATGCACATGCCATGCAAAGGTCAACTCAAGAGCAAAACATAATGGCACGAGAATAAATGTTCATCAGGTGCATGATATGCACTGTGTAGCAGGGCCACACAACACAGCAGATGCTGCATGCCCACAATGTGTCACACACATATGCGTGCATGTAGACAACAGGTGTGGCAGAATGAGAAACCAAAACACATAACATGTCCCCCCAAACATAGCCCTCATGCAACAGAGGAGGTCACCAAATTAAAAATACATATGCTGCCAATATGTTGTAATGTGACAAACACATCTGCAAGCGAATGTCATAACTCCCACATAATGGCAGATCACCACATCAGCAATGTGTCAATGTACACCCCAAATATTATCTCAAACTGACTGACTATATGCTAACAGGTAGCAGGGACACATGAACACAGAGTGAATACAAACCACAAAACAGGCAGAAATGTGTACACATAACACCATACAGGAGGCCCCCTTGCATTGTCTGTTGGTTACACAGTCGCTGGCCACATATAGCAGGTTACATGGAATGCAGATGTGTAGCACGAAAATGGTCACCCACAATAACACACCCCAAATACAATGTCCTAATGAGAGTGTGGTAAATGCAGGGGGTAACACAGGACTGTGCAGACGTGCAATGCAAGGCGTGGCCATACATGCAGAGTGTCATGTCTGAACATCAAACAAACACAATAATTAGCATGTGAATATGCAAAGAATGGCACATAATCTCACACTGCAACACACCGAGGTCATAGCTCCACATGTTGTGGCTCACAAACAGAGTCCCTCTGATGCACAGCCACCAGCCGGACACTAACATGGTACTGTGATGCCACACATGAATGTAAACCACATTGCCGCCTACACACATCAATCAAGGATGTTGGTGGGCATGACCGTGTGTTATTGGAAAACATGTAGCATGTCCAGGTGTGTGGCAGGTGGACATAGACAATTGCAATGCTGAAACTGTTCCCCCCTGCAACAATCACGGCTGTATGCTACAGTTGAAATAAACAGATCAGGGTATCCTGAGTGCCATGTCACACACATGGGCCAAAGCTCTGCAGTAAACAACTTGTGAGGAATGTCCAAACGACACAGATGATGTCAGTCCCTGATGCGCAAACTGTACCAAAAGCAAAGGCTTCCTGACATCCAAAATATCACTTACAAAATTCCCAGGCAAACATGGGCGTGCATAGTAAAGTGTCACATGCCAATATGGCACAGTCCGAGGAGGTTCATCTGTGTCCCTGCAATCAGCAGGACTGTCAGCTACAGCATGGCACAAACTGTGTGCTGTACATGTCTGTCATGGTCAAACAAGCAGTCCAAGAGCAATAACGTCCAGCACAGGCCTGTGTTCCACTCACAGACATCAAACATCAAATAGGATATTTCCCATTAAACAATAACATGGTGCACTGTCCCACAACAGCTGTTGGATGAGGAGACGAGATGCACTGGAGGAAATGTGTCCATAATGTCCACTGCCCTGTGCAAAGAAAGGATAGGTGTGGCCAATGTTAGTAACCCTGCAACAACACCACAAATTGCCACAATGCACACTGCACTAATGAAAGATTGAAGTGATGGAAATGCAAACATGACAGGATATGCACATCAAATAAAACACAGATGTGAAAGGAACAGTACATGTTGCTGCAGACACGGGTGTCACATGGAGATGGGTATGTTAAATACCATGTCACACAGGCATCTCACAGCTACACACTATATGCATCCCTTTTTGTGTACAGAGATGCAACATTACATGTCCATGAGATCAAATGATACCCCACAAAAGGTACAGCCAGATGTAATAACAATTAAACAAAGGTGGAATCTAACCTATGTGTCCATGATGTGTCCCTCATCAATCCCATCAACTGCTGCATATGTACACCAGGTCACAGAGAACGGAGACGATATCAGGTCAACCAGTAGAACCAACATGTAAAGTCACACATCAGGGATCTTCACATCATGCCTATGTCAGACAGAAAACAAATGTTGCTCAACACCAGTCCCACATAACACAGGACACAACTCTGCTCACCAGAAATGTGGGTGATGATGAATAGGTGAACAGCACTACTGTAGAGGTAACAAACCCCACAATGCCCCCCAGGTGCCCGCACCCATCAAAGCATATGACAATGTATCATGCATGTACAATGCAGCACCACATAAGCAAACCAATAAACAGCCACCAGCACAATATGCGTAGTACAATGTGACAGCTGAAATACGTGGCCTGTCGGTGCCCAAGTGCTAATTTGTGCACATAACGGTCGAGTGACATGCAAGGACACCCTGATGATGGCCTATTTAACTAAAATGGTGGAGGCAGCAGGTGTTGCTTCCGCAAAGCTAGCCCATCAAGGCCCACATGTGGATCTGTGGAAAATCTACCAGAAAACCCATTACAGGAAAAATACTGGTCACAACCGCACGTGGAGATGTGTGACAACAGGCAAATATGGGTAAGACCGGCACACAGAATATACGTGAACAACACCAGCTGCCAAATATGATACATAACAGGCTAGATGTTGTGCACCTGACATCACACACATACAATGTATCGGTAGTTCTACATACCCTGGACCCCAGCATTTCTGCTGATGTTCTGCCATGTGCTAATGACACACACCGACAGCACTGTCATCACGTATGTCCTGTGTAGTGGAAAGAAGAAACAACCTTGTCAGGTTCCAGCGCTGAACGCCACACTGCAACGTACTGTCCCCAGCTGTAATACACCAAAACATGAACCAACAACGGACTGTGCACCCTCACACTGCACAGATCTTGTACATGGGAGAGGCATCATGTACATGTGTGATGCAAATACCAAGGCCCCCCACATCCATCATATGCCTCCCCACCCTCCTGCTGTGCCACACACGTGCCAAAACAGGTGGATGGACACACCATGTTGGTGACGCATCCCAAGGTTCACACTATATGTCTGTGCCTCCCATGTTCAGACCAACACCCCCTCTCTGTGTGCAGTACCCTCCAATTTTGTTTTGAAGCACAGTGTAAGTACCTGTGTCACCTGGAAATATGCCTCAATACCACCTGTATACACTGTGTAGATGCATATTATGCATTGTACATCTCCCCCAGCAAAGAATAATGACAGTTGTGTGTTTATCATGTGATGAAATACATGGCAAGGGCAGCACCATGGCTCTCCACAATAACCACCATGTCTGCATGTCACCTTACTTACCGTGATTGTTGCATGTTAACCCATTGTGTAACTGTGAGAAAGTTCAACCAAGGATAGGTTTGATGTCTCAATGCCCCAAATAACCCCCACATAGGTCTGTGTGTGTATGTGCATATAACATCCCTTGATAGTGTCCTCAAGGTATCTGTGTGTCTGTACCGTGCTATCCTGCCATACACACAGCACGTCCCACACGCATGAGGCAGATGTAGAGATACTATCAAATACATATGCCACCACTAAAATGGAAGACCCCATAAAATCGGAAGGGCAAACACATCTAGCGTCACATTTGCCTAACGAAATACACCCATTCAGCATCTAACCCACTGCACATCTGTATGTGTGTACATGTAATATACTGCTATGCATTACTCCACCACAAATGGACTGTAGCAATCATATGGCCCCCTGGCTGCCCACTGCACATGTCCACATAATTCACCATATCCATGCCTGTGACACCTGATGAGGCATACCTTACCACACACTGCGCTGCTGCTGCAGCAATACACGTGACACCTTGTCAGAAACACCATAGGAACGTTATCAGGTGCATGTGTACTGTGATATGTCTGACATATTGCATTGAAAATATCCAACATACAAACATAGCAAGCTGACAGGAGCAGAACACACACACACACAAACACCCACAGATTGCAGTACACAAACAAAGGTCCCGCATGAAAGCTCACCACAAACATGGACACCTCTATCACACCAAACCCCTAACCATCTGCCTGACCCAGGGCTCCTCACACACAATAACACCAAATAACTGTGTCTGGCCAGCAGTTGCTAGCACAAAAAACCACTAAATGGTACTGTGACCCCCAAAAGCTCTGAAAGGTGTAGCAACACCCTCTGACCCACAACACCAACAGCTGCTACTGTGCTCTGTCCACATTGTCCATCACACACCTCTGACGACATGTTATGATGGATGTTTAAGAAAAGGACAATGCAGTGTTGCATCTGAATGGTAAATGGTCCAAACATCACCCTTTGTAAACCTCACACGCATACAACAGCACATATATGTGGGTAGATGTGCAATACATACCAGTGAATCTGTCTGCAATCAATTGACGCCTGACCGATGTGCCTGCCTGTGTGTCACCACAGGCACGTACAGGGGGGCACGGTGGATCCTCCTCCACATCCTCATTAATCTCTGCAGGGATACCATGCCTGAGAGCAATGTTGTGCAGTATGCAACAAGCTACGATAATCTCTGCAACAGTCATTGGCGAATATTGTAAGGCCCCACCTGATCTATCCAGACACCTGAAGCGACTTTTCAAAACGCCAAAGGTGCGTTCTATGACTGAGCGGCTGGATGCGTGGGCCTCATTGTACCTCCGCTCTGCATGTGTCCGTGGTTGACGCACAGGTGTCAGGAGCCAGGGCCGACACCCATACCCTGCATCACCTGCAGAGAAGAATGTTGCATGTGAATGACTGAGCGCATGACACCATAAATTCACAGATGTATAGACGAGAGACATAACCCACAACACATCAGGACAGACATATTTTACATCACAATTATCCACCAGACCTAACAACTATTCTGATAGAAACACAACAAATGCCCTGTCAGGTCTGTAGAGACATGTCCGAGAACAACACAATCCCACCTTGTCCCCCCAAAAGAGTCCTATGTTGAGCACACGTCCCATGTTATGTGGCTCATGTTCTCATCACCGACACCATCACCACCAATGGTAGAGTACGCAATAAAAACACACATGACACATACAAACAATATATGTTTGCAAAGTAAAGAACACAATAATGTTTGCTGGGCCAATGTAGGCGCACACACACAACATGTTTGACTGTGATGTCAGCCAGGATGAACACAATATCACCATGACACCCCATGTCGTCAGAGGTCTCCATATCTACATATAGCAGTATAACTTAAAATGCTGTTGACCGCTGTCAACAAACCATCTCAGTAGACACCATGTCTACTGTACCCTCACCGTTCCATCTTTGTTAAGTTGTGCTCCACAGAATATGACATTGTAGGCCACATGATTTGTAAAACATCACAGCTACTGAGTATGACAACGTTCCTGTGTATGTCCCACCAATACCCCTACGTCTGGCCAAAAACATAGGCCCACGTCTTTGCAGTCAAATCTCCCAAATGATGAGTCACATCAGGAGAATCACGGACAATGACGCCTCAGCACTGCACATGTGCAGTGCGCAAAGGTAATGCTAACCCCAGCCCGGCCCCACCCCTGTAATGGCAGAGGACAAAAGCAATTGCACAGCTAAGCAAAAATTTACACCCAAAAGCAAAGGCAAGCAACATGCATCAAATGTTGGCAACCCCCCCCTGTCCAGCAAACAACAGCAGACAGACCCATGAATGATTGAGTGTGTGGCCCTCACACGCACATGACACGCATTAGGAGCATGGATTGTAAATAACACACGTCTGACATGACCTAACAACGAGAACAACTACACCCCTGCATACACAGGTGGGTGGAAATGCCCCCCCCATCCCTGTGTGCAGAAGGTATACAGACACAGGTGCCAATACACACCCGACACACACATCTGAAACAGTTGCATATGTTCCGTAACAACACCAGCATCTCCACATCACATATGGCTGTGAAACGGATGTGACATGGCTAATCATGTCCCCTGTTAAACAACGTCTACAGTCCTGTAATTATGTAAAGTCACAACAGTTGTCGGTTTGCTGAATGGGAGTTCATGTAGCTATAGCACAGTGGCCAATATCTGCAACACATGGGTAATGTTACGTAAACACATACATATATGACTAATCATCGAAGATATATATGGAGATACTCACCCAGCAATATACAGTCACCGTAATGTCCATCCTCAAATTCCCTAAATAGTGCTGAGCGATGCAGGATATAGGAGTCATGGGTGGACCCTGGAAACCTTGGGACCACATTCAGAATATGCAGATTAGCATCACATACAACCTGAACATTCAGGGAATGGTAGTGTTTGCGGTTGCGGAACACCACCTCCCTGTCTCTGGGCGGGACCAGGGCAACATGTGTGCAATCAATAGCTCCCATCACGTGTGGTATCCCGGCTAACGCCTCAAAGGCCTGGTCCAGGGTCTCCCAATGTTGCCTACTGTGGGGAAGGGCTATGTACGTCCCCACCCGGCTGACCATAGCACGCAGTACTTGGTGGAGACAGCGTGAGAAGGTGGGGCGGCTCATGCCACCCACTGCGGCCACAGATGACTGGAAACAGCCAGAGGCAAAGAAATGTAAGGCAGCAAGGAGCTTGACTACACCTGGTATGGCATGGGACCGGCTAGTCAGGGGCTCAAGGTCATGTCTCAGATCCTCATACAGCCCCCTAATAGCCCTTGTGCTCAGTCGGTACAGGGAGATGACCTGGTCCTCACGCATGCCCTGGAGCTGGGCCCTGGGCCTATAGAGCCGCAGCTGCCGAGCCTGCACCTCAGTACGCCGTCTGTGCCGTCGCCGCACAGCACCTCTCTGGCCAGCCGCCGCAGCAGCAGGTCTGAGTTGCTGCGGGTCTACACCCATGCCCTGTGCCACAGCCCCATGGACATCATCTCCCCTGTCCAGCAACCGTAGCATCTGCCCACGTCTTTGGGCATATGCAACAACTATTATGTCCTCCATGTAAAGCCCTCTGTGACTACACAAGCACAAACACACAGACAAACACAGACACACAGACACACACACTTGCCCAAACACTGCACAAATGGCAAACCACCACAAACATCAAAGACAACAGACAACTCCCACAATATGGCTCACTACAGTTGCTCCCAGATTCTCCAAACAAACACACGCCGCGCCTACCAAAACACCCTCAATGTTGCTGACTGAGCACCCTCTTTTTATACAGTGTACAGTTATTTTCTGTTTTGTCGGTACCGCGCCCCGTGTGCGTAGTGCGCATGCGCAGGAGGTCACGCATCGCCACCTGTCTGTGCGTGCCGCGCATGTGCAAGCGTTGTCACGTGTGCGTGTGTATGACTGCGACGCGCATGTGCCAATTGGGGCGCATGTGCGTTTGGGTGTGCGCGGAGCCCATGTGAACCCCGTTACGCATGGGCGTATGCGTTTCACCAAAGTCATGATTCAAACACAAACGGTCATGCGCTAAGAGTGGCGCTTGCGTGTCGTGCAAGCACCTTAAAAGGCCAGCGCATGAGCATGCGCAATTCAACACAGGCGCGTCGCACAAGCAGCGCCGTCGCCGACGTCCTGCTGCAAACAAACGCCCACGCATTAAGAGTTGCGCCTGCGCATAACGCACACAACCATAGAGCGAGACGCATGAGCATGCACAATGAAACACAGTCGCGTCGCACAAGCAGTGACGTCACACAGTGGCGCATGCGCAACGTATGCACCGTCCACAAAACTACAAATGCACCCAAACGGAAGCAAAATGTTGAGGGTTGGTTGAGGAGTCAGAGCGAGTGTATACAGAGTTGATGTACGTGAGAGGTGGTGTGTAGTGAGAGGTGGGTCAGTGTCATTTGGGTAGCCACATTTTCCCATGTTGTTTGATAAGTACCCATATCTGTAGTCTGTCATTGTGTGTGTTACCTTGTCGGGGTCTTGTGGTAGTGCCGGTTCTGTGCCTGGGCGGCGTGCCTTTGGGTGGGGTCGTGGTGGCGGTGTCGGTCCCGTGCCTGTGGTGGGCGGGGCGGAGGGGGTGAGGTGCCGTGGGGAGGCGAGTGGTGCGGTGCGTGGGGAGCAGAGAGGAGGGAGGAGGCCGATGGAGAGACAGACCCGAAGCCAGCGGGGGAGGGGGAGTGACAGGGAGACACACAGGGGTACAGAGAGAGATAGGGAGCCAGGGACAGAGACAGAGAGGGATAGAGAGAGGGATAGGGATAGGCAGGGAGGGACACAGACAGAGAGGGACAGAGAGAGGGGCAGAGGGAGGCTGAGGGTGGGGGAGGCTGAGCCTGGGTGTATTTGCGGGTGAGGTGGTGCCGCCAGTACCACTAGAGGCAGGGCCTGCGGGGACTGAGGGACCTGTGGAGGTGGGGGCAGTGCCAGGCCATCAGTACCTGCACAGCCTGCTCCCAGCAGGCACACAGGGAAGAGGAAGCGTGTCCCTGTGTCTGAGGCTCTCAGGAGGAGGGCATTAAAATTCACAGACGCTGAGAACCACAACCTCCTCTCCATGGTCCTTGAAAATTACGAGGTTCTGTTTGGCCGACAGAGCACAAGGACAGGCACAGCAGAGCGTAACGCGGTGTGGGAGGCAGTCCAGCGAGGGGTCGCAGAGGCAGGGGCCCCCCCACGGGACATAGATAGCCTGAAGAAAAGATATTCCGACATCAAAAGAGGTGTACGGCAGCACCTCTGTGCCGAAACAAAACATGCTAGGGGTACAGGAGGAGGGGGCCCCCTGCCCAGCCATGCTGACGCCCCTGGAGCAACAAGCTGGGCCGAACGCCTCGGTCCGGTCTAACACCTATGGTCTGCCTGCGCTGCTGGATACTGCAGATCCACATGCAGGTAAGTATGTCATGCATATCCATCACATCGCATAACCCCCCTGAGATGATCAATGTGTATACAGCTGACATTTGGGCCAGATGCACACCATACCTATCCTCCCCATTCCAAGGATGTCGTTAGCCTTGTGTCTGAGGCTGGTGTGCACACCCCATCATACCCTATGGTGGCCAACACATAGACACAGTGCGAACACTATGTCGGTAGACGTGAGGGTCAGAGATGTTTTGCGCAATGTGTCTGGGGTTGTTTCCCTGAGGGTGGAATGATAAAAGCGGCCCGTGTAATCATATGTAGATGGTGATTACTGTCTGCCACCACATGGTGGCATGGAACAGTTGTAATGGAATGTATATTTGCCAGGGTAGGGGCGAAGGGGAATGGTCACCACAAATGCAGTATACGGAAATATACATCCACACTGTATTTAACAATCCGTCATGTGTTTCATGTTGTTTACAGAGTATGTAAACATGGGAAACACACTATAATGTACCTGTACTGTAACCCAGTTACCCAGCCGCGTCATGTGACCCTTGTCAGGATCACTGACGGCTGGTACACACACAGCAGATGTATGAGGATAGTGGAGGAACATCCAGGCCTTGCCGTAACAATCCCTGTCAGTCTGACACGTTCTGCAAACCCTTTGTCATGCAACACAATCATTGACCATTGGGAAGCCAAGGGTATATCAACCACGAGGGTTCCCCATGATTGCCACAAACCTCTGGGCCATGTCTGTCATCCGCATCTATGGTATCTCAGAGCTCATTACAGGGTAACTATGGCGTCAGTACAGCTGGACTGTTTGCAGGGCTCACCCCACTTTGACAAGGGTATTGCTGGCAGATGTCAGATGTGGATGACACATGATGTTATCTGTGTCTACACATCTCTGTCATGCATTGTTGGTTACCCCTCTCACACCTGTGTGTGTATGCAAGTAGTGGATGACACTAGTTAATATTATGTGGCGTGTCCGTGAACCGTGTCTCACACGTACGACACTCAGATTCCCCCTGGATCATATCCCCTCCATAGAGATATGTTGTTTAACGTACACAAGAGTACATGGTACATCTCACAGATGTGTGTGGATATATTCTGGGTATGTCCCAACCCAACGTCAGCCTGCATGCACCCGCCCTCTCAATGTCTGCCTTGTAATTAGGTGAAAGACAGTGGTCAGCCAACCGTGCTGCTACTAGAAACTGTCACTGGGATGAGGGACACCATGTACCATGTCGTGGGGAGTCCACGCATATTTGTGCCCACTCTGTCCACCCCCCCATGGGTCAGCTGTTCCCCCCAGAGGGCCGGACACCATTCCTGTGTCTCTCACTGCACACACACCTCACGTTTTCCGGAATGGTCTTGCCAGTCACAGGATCACCCTGCAAAACTGCTGGTGTGTTTGCAAAGACCGTGCCATATGAATTCTGCTAGCCATTGCTTGCCCTAATCAGCCAAATGTTACAGCGAAATGTGCATGTACCTGGCCTTCACATTGTTTCACATCCCCATCTTCAGCTCCCCTGGCTCCCTGCCACCCACCCTCAGTCACTCTGTCTCTCTGTGTTTAGCAAGCTGCCCCTGCCATCGGGCAGTCAGCCCCCTGATGTGCTGTGGTCCATCAGTGTCCTATCATCCCCCTCTCACAAGGTGATGCGTGTTAGCTGATTGGACATGTGTTTCCGTGTTGTAACTATATAAAAGGGTGCATGCACCTGCATGAACAGAACCTTACACCTGGACGACATCTGTCCACATGGACGTTGTGTGTGCAATCATGTCACAATTCCCCCCCCCCCATGTCACACACACAAAAACACCACAAGATGCAATACACAGAGGGACAAATATGTAGCTGTGTGATACACAGCTGTCATGTACCCTACATAGGCTATGATTTGCTGCCAGCCCCATGGCCAATGACGATCCTGACGGGGCCCCCCCCCCGACGTATCAGGGCTGGTACATCGTTAACACACATCCCATACATCTTCTGAGCGGGTAGGTTTAACAGGACTAGGGCTCGTGGGGATCATGTATCTGTGGCATGTGTAGAGGTAAATGCACATACCCATTCACTTGCAATCTGGCTCAGTGCTATCACCCTCCCCTACGTCACACTCACACATGTACATGGCCAGTCAAATGTGGTGACATGTGCTGTTGGGGGGGACGGGGACAGCACAGAGTATGGGTGGTGGTGCACCATGGGTAGCCTAGTATCCACACCTGCCAGTACAGCAGGCAGACAGTACAGCAGTGCGGGCATAGATATTCCCTGACACATGTTATGGGAAATGTCCTGGCCAGGTGTGTCAATACACATACTAACATGACCGAAGGGCAGATGTGTCACCCTTCCCCTGACCCTGTGGCTGCAGTAACACATGACCTGTGCTCTGATGATGACATATGTCCACCATGAGACATGTTGTGTACCCTCTCAGTTGCAGCTAGCCCTGTATTGGCGTGTTTATCCATGGCCCCCACCTAGGGTACGGGGAGACATCCAACATGTTGTAAACATCCCAGCAGTGTGTGACACTGTTCCAGACATGTCATGGAGTAGAAGCCCCTAAACAACTGCACCATCACTGCCCTATGTCATCTCATCTGTCACTGTGCATTTGTGTGTGACTGTTTCCTGTTTATCTGACATACTCTACGCACACTGCTACATGTGCCTGTCAATTGTCTCATGATCCTCTTCTGTGGTATAGTCCTACATTGTAGGTTCGTGGAAGGTACATGTAGCACTGGGAGACAGTATGTCCCATGTGAATATGCCGTGAGCAATGGCATGCACACCCAAACCTACACTGTCAAGGATGGAGTACCTGTTGGTGCTGTGTAGCCCTGTCAGCACATACATTACACACATGGGGTGTGGGATCGACTGCTGAATAGATGGCCATATGAGGATATAGTCAAACCTGGAGGCCACACAGGGCATGCACGGCTGACTCCCAGACCAGTTTTTAATGACACAGGTACATGGTTTTGGGCGATAGGTATGTGGGTATGTGGGGGCTCTGTATGTACCACACATTCAGGGTACTCTGAATATCACATATGGGTGGTCTGGATCACACACGTAGATGTTGCTGTACAGCTTATACATATGTATTTATCTGTGTGTGCGCACAATACAGGTGACTATAGTACATTGCCGACACATGTGGAGCAGGAGGAGGAAGAGGAGGAGGAGGAGCTGGAGCAGGAGGAGGGGGAAGAGGAGGTGTGGCACGCACCTGGAACAGAGAGCCCTGATACGGTGGTTGATGTGGGGAGTAGTCGCCAGGGGGAGAGGCCTGGTCCCCGGGAGGGTCACATGGGACCTCCACGGAGCCCCACACCACCAATGTTTGTCTGCAGCAGGATATGCTGCAGCAGCACCAAGGCGCAACGATACTGGCGAGGATGTGCTACTACATGAGCTGCGTGCCCGTGGTGCTGCATCGCAAACGCGACAATGAAGGTGGGTAATTAACATTCCTTCCATTAACCCTCACTATGCTGTGTGTACATAGGCTCACAGATGTGCACCCTGGGGCGGGCCTGTCAGGTTTAAGATGCCACACAAAGACACTTGTTGTTACAGAAGCTATCTTTGTGACACACATCAGCGTGCACTATGTGCAACACAGTGCTGGCATGGGAATCAAAGTGTGAGACACACATGCACAGCATCCTATATATCATGACACACAATTGCTGTGCCGGACCAGTACCAGCAAGCAAGCACTGTGCCACAGGGTATACATCCCCTATGTATACTGTGCAGTGTGTTTGCCCACACACCTGTGCACAGCTAAGAGGGAGATGTGGAGGGGGCGTGGCCACCACACACAAAACACACACACACCTCTAATCCATCTCAGGGGTGTGTATGTGGGTATGTGACAGCATACCCTCTACAGCTGTGATATGCGTGTCCACATTACACATTACACATTTGAGTTACTAATCTTTGTGCCTTTGTTGCCCAATGACACTGTTACACACAGCCTGACAGCCAAGAGAGTGTGTACAGCTACAGATGCAGATGTAACAGTACTGATGCGTCAGGTGCTTCTGTTTGTGAGGGTACACAAAATGGTGAACATATAGCAGGAAGGTCTAGGCCCCCTGACTGTAGCACACCCATGTGCCATTGCTACATTGTGACAACTGTACCGTGCAGCAGCGCAAATCAGGGTTCACATACACAGGCGGGACATATGTGTGATATGCAACGTGATAATGGCCCCATCCCACATAGGCTTTATCAACAGGTGTCCACACAGCATCATAGACGACATTATCGTGAACAGTGCATCATACACACAGAGAGCACTATATCCACACTGGACAGGATCAATTGTTCCTTTCCCCTGTTTTTGGGGGGCAACACGCCCCTGCGGTCACCTGAATGCCCACAACTAGGGTTGGCTGTGTGACATACAGCCAGAGTGGCGACGCTGTCCCGCTCATGGTGCTTCCTAAGGTACAGTCGTCTGTGGCGGATGGCCAGTAGGGTCTATACGCCAGAGTACGTGTCCTTTGCATCAGCATTGTGGATGAGGCCATCAGGTGATGTGGCTGGGGGGACATAACGTGAAGTCCAAACTGTATGGGCATCACACAGGTAACCTGTGATGAGGCCAAGTTGCGTTTTGGGGTCAGCAGCTACACAGGCAGACCCGGTATAGGTTCCCCTGACCCCAAACAGACACAATATCCCAAATCCCAAACCTACATCCCCAAAAGGAAACGTTAAGCTGCGACAGCAACAGACTATTCAGCACCCTCCTGACATTGCAGATCCAGACAGTTCACGTGAAAAAACAGTTCGCACTCACGGTAACATGCCCATTCAAACATGTATGTACAGTTGCGCTCATCCGCTGGGGAATACCTTGTGATGCCATGTGGCATGGTAGTCAGGTCGATGAACAGCAGTCTCATACAGGTCCAGCATGTGAGCAATGGCTGTATGGACAGGTCAGGTTGTGCTCACCTTCCCTGGTGTCCACAATCGCCTATAGACGGCAGACACACATTCCATATTTTGACCCACCACACCCACTACAGATGCTATACATTGGCCCTGGCAAAGGCACATTCAATGACATGACCAGGGATACGTACGTTCGTGTGCCAAATGCAACTGATAGCTCACCCTCTGTGCTGTGCGACGAAGGGGCTGGTATACACCCAGGGACATCTGGCCTGTGGCTTGGTGTGAGCAGACTGCTCATTCGCCCACTAGGGATTCCGTCCTCCCTCTTGACATATCTCACAGACACATGCCCTCTTTCCCCTGAGGGATCATACATAGGTGACGTGTGTTGTATCGTGAGTCCTCAGATCATTCCATTCCTAGGCCGTGGTTTATGTGTTGCCCCATGCCCGTGGTTTGGACGGTTGGTCTCAAAGTTACAGCTGTCGTACCTTGGATCCTCACACATTTCAGTCCGCGCTCTGACCCTGGTACATTCATTGTATGTTTGGGTTATCCACCTCGGGATACCAAGATGTCTGAGCCCTGCATTGCTGTATCCACTACTGTACTACGCATCATCCCTGTGTCATAGTGCTCACCAGGCTCTTGACTCCACAGCACATTGTCTCGTGGTTGGTGTATGCCCTGGGCTACCCTCACCTGTCGACTGCCACAGTTGAGATGGCCTGCCATGTTGCCGCCCTCACAGTGTACACCTTCTGTCACCCTCCCGTGTTTGTGGCGACTGGGTGTGCCTGTAGGCTAGCATTGGATGTGTTTGTTTGTGAGCTATGTTTCCCTTGGGATGTATGCTTAGGTGAGCCATCCCCCAAGTACGGGTACACCGTTTGTCCTCTTTCCTACCCAGGGCTGTGTGTCAGCAGGAGCAATGCAATATGCAACACTGCTGTCTGCATTTGGATGGATGCTAATATTGCACCGTGGAACACACATGTCATAGGGCCCGTGATGTGATGTGACCCGCTTCACACCTCACCCCTGCCTTGCCTGCTGCCAGGCACAATCAGGGAGGCCCACTCTCCTATATCCAGGGCTGAACACACTTATGCTGAGGCCTGTCACTAGCTTTTGCATGCCTAGCATACCCCTGTACATGTACGTTTGGAGTCTGGGACCCTGTGCAGCAGCAGGACTACATCACCGTGGCCCTTGAGGGCACACAACATGGGCCCCAAGGTGTACATGCACTGTTTTCTGCCCACTGGGTCACCCCCGGGAGGGGTTGGTGTTGTGAGAGAACCTTAGCTGTCACCCACATGTGGGAGTGTTGGGTCAGCCCTGGGTATGTTCTGGGAACCGCTGTTCACACCCCATCGCACATTGTCATGAGCACTGCACTGGTCACATGGCCGGGTGTGTGTGTGTCCATCTGCTCGACCCCAACGTCCTGCCTGTATGCATCCCATCTCTCCTACTCATTGTGTATCCCCTGGTGTTGTTGCAGTCAGTCGCACACCCTCCAGCCACCCCCACAATGTACACTTATCTGCTGTCTGTCTCTAATAGTACTTTTCATCTGATGGACGTTGTCTAGTTTTGCACACACAGTGTATCCGTGTGCCTGTGTCTCACAGCCGTTCTCAGACGGCTGCCTAGTGATGAACCTACCCAATCATGATGATTCCTATATTCATATGATACATGAAAGGTATTGTGGGTAATGTAGTTCATTTACCACAAACACAGACTGAGACAATACCTTTGTTGTGAAACCAGTGGTAAAGCCAATAACCAATGTCTTATATTGATGGGGTTTAATTCACCCAGCACAAGTATGCTTGGTAGCATATAAATGAGGTTACTTGCGTGCAGTATTTAAATTGATAACATAAAGTCACAAATCAACTCATGAAAACAACCTTCACCCTGTCAAGGCAATTAGCTAATGTTTTCCTAGCAAAGAATACCAAATGAAAGGTCACAAATAATGAATACACCTTGCTGCTTAGGTTAACCTCTGCTTATGTCCCACACAGATCCTGCAGTGATTCTCTCCTTGCTCACACCACACAATTAGGTGCAGCTTTCATTAATATCACTTCCCCAGCTGAAAACCTTGAGCTGGCTGGCTGATACTGTGTGAGGGCCATATCCTGCTTTAGGAACTGTTCGTAGTGCAATAAAGAACAAGGTTAGGTTTCTTTGTGATGGCTGATGTGTTTCCTCACAGAGAGCTAGCAATCGCACTTTGATAGAGAAAACTCCATGTAAACAATAGTTTCATCTGCTGTGATTTCCCCCTCATCAATAAGCATAGGGTGACTATCATACAATAGCACAGATGAGTCTTTCAGTAGGGAACTATCAAGAGAATGCTCACTGCCCCTGCTGCCCTTCACTATTAGAGATAGGGTCGGGATCAGTGTTCATCCCTGAACCGCCCTTGCTGCCATGGTTCCTCTCTGTATAGCCTGGCCATTATGTACTCCAGTTCTTATGTCCAGCCTTCCAATCTTTATCCCTGGACACTGGATCTCCTCTCACATACCTTCTGGCATAGGTCCTATGGTCTCCTCCACGTGCAGTCTTCTCTCTCACCAGTAGCCACAGGTGATATCCTATCTCTGCCACTCCATTCCTCTGGGTGAACCCCAGTCCAATGGTCTCTGCTGGCACTTGGAATACCTCCAAGTATAGGTACTGCCTAGGACTCTCCTATATCTCTCAATGTCCTTTCTGCTATTCCTTCCAGATGGTTTCCTTCCTTCTCTATCCGTTTGGCTTGGATTCTGCTTCTACTTGTGATGTTGGAACCTGTAGAACTTTCTGTTGCTGGGCTGGAGCTTGTAGATGGGCTGTAGCTTTTAGCTGGTCTGGAGCTTGTAGGTCTTGCTTTAGCTGCTATCTGTAGAATAAGCTATATTGTTATGCTGTCTTGATGTGTGATCATCACTATCACGTCGCAGCTGTGCTGAATCAGGCCATGCCATTTTAGATGAGTGCCTATGATTACCTCATAGCTCTCTTGATTGAACACAATGTATTCTCACTTCAGCCCCCTCTCATGGATGCTGGAACCATGGTGACATTCTGGGACTGGTAGTCTTTTATGTGTGAGCTATGTGTTATTACCTCTACCAGGGGACTGACAGGAGTCTTGTTCAGAGTCACATCACCCTTTCTATAACTTCCTACCTGAGCCATGATAGGCTTCCTTAGCAAAACGTACATGGTTTGTAAATGTCCTGTGTGTGGCCATGGACGACACCTTTGTGTAATGTTTCTATACATCAAAATATGTAGTCAGTAGTACAGTTTGTACCATGCAAAGGGTATTTGTGTGATATGTTTTGCCTAGTTCTGCTTGACAATTGTACCCGCCACAGGTACACTCAATGAACCCCCACCAATCTCTTACCCACACAGGCATTCGTCAGGAACTGGCAGCTATACGGCACAATGGAGAAGAAAGCCTCATAACAGGAGGTGGTGCTTCTGCGCCAACACAAAAGTTCCAAGATATGCCTTTTGGGAGGATTTGTGTGGCCAATGGAGTGCATCCAAGCCTGCCCTGGAAAGGATGGCACCACCGCCCCCTTGCACACCCCCACACAGCCACCACCACCACCACCCACACCCCCGCCACAGGTGAACAAGATGACCCGTGGGGGGCCAGCTGCAGGGGAACGTATTTTGCAGAGTGCCAGACGTGAGATGCAGCGCCGTAGCCATTAGTGCAATACCTATTTCTGTAACACGGCATACATATAAAGGCACCGTCCCATGTTTCTCTCCTTTTTCTAGCATAGTTTGTGTGCACATGCTGGCCCTGACCATTACCTGAGGGGGTCAGATCTCGCCCGGTATAGCCGGGGTGTCCAAACGGACTTGTATTACTGCACACATGGCCTTGCCTGCCATTTCCATCACTGCATACGATCTGTGCAGTGCGCCCTTGGCTGCAATACACCAAAGTTCTCATAGGCCCAATGCCAGATGGTGGGCAGCTGCAGGGTAACAACAACACTATCGTGGACATTCCACGGTCACACCCCCTTTTCCTGGGCACATTGGGTGAGGCTCGGTGGCCATTGGCCCTGTTCATTGGCAAGGGGGTGACATGCGTGTCCCGCCCATCACACCATGGCACACTTGTGTCAGAGGGTGACTTGGGTGTCATGAGTGAGTGCGATGCGGCTCTGCTCCTGCATTTGTTGTGGGGACAGACACATCACTGTGTACTGACTGTTTAGGCGGGAGATATTAACAGCAACATGCACCTGTGGTTACCCATGTCCCATTTCCTATGCACACATGTTCATCACACAGCTACGCATGTGGTGCAGGTAACATTATGATGGCCTATGGCCACGCCTACATGTCCAACCAGGTGTATGGACCTTCCCATGCTGCCTACATGTTTGTGTGGTGATAGGTACACACGGGACCAGTGAGGCAGGTTCAAAACATGTTTATTTATGAAAAACTAAACACACAATGGCCAACATGTCCAACATAAAACACACGCATGAGGTGGGGGCGGGGGAAACACAGCGCAGCAGAGGGCCACATAGGGGCATCACAGGTGCCAGCCGTGGTACCTTGTAATGCTGTTCGGCAAGGTGGCCCATCGGGATGCCAGATGCACCACATTAACTGGCACACCTGACGAACAAGCCCCCAGTCCACACTGCAGGGCGTGGACACGACTATCTACGGATTTCGTGTAGTACGTTCATCCAGGGCCATGCAAAACATCGGTCGATACAACCCTGCCAGGCCACACAGACACACACTTGTCTGTGGTCTGTGTGCTGGACCATGAGCATGAGGTTGTAACCACGTGGCCCTGGGGTTTGACGCACGATCCGTGCGCACGTCCGTCGGCCTGTGCAGACGCCTGCAAATGCCGGACTGGTGCCCCGCGTGGCCCTCTGCTGGGCTGTGTTTTCCCCCCACCAACGCCAACCCCTCCCCCGCTCCTTCCATACCCACCCCCCCACCCCTCCCTGCCCACACAATCACCCCCACTCCCCCCTCCCTGCCTGAACGCCCTGCCCACCCGTTGCCCCTCTGTTCCCTGGCACCCCCCTCTGTTCCCATCCCCATGCTGCCCCCTGGTTAGGGGTGTGCCTGCTGCCATCTGCCTTCGTCCTCGTCCCACATCACTGGAGGAAACCACCACCACATCTGCCCTCTTCCTGGTCCGGGATGTGGCTGCTCCATCCCACCAGGCCTGGTCCGTCCTCCTCCTCCCACCTCCTCCTCGACTCCCTCCTGCGGTTTTTTGTGCCGGGGGGTGGGCCTCTGAGACTGTGGGCAGAGGTGTGTGGGGAGGCGTTGCTGGCAACACTGTCTGTGAAGGATGACATTACACTAAGGTGATGTCCATGTGTGTCCACATACCAAATATGCAGATGCAGGTGGGAGACAGGCTGGGGGCCCTATGGCCACACGCTGAACCTGTGAGTTGCCCAGTCCAATACTCACCATCGTAGGTGGTGCTGGTGGCTCCCTGCAGGCCGTGTAAGGAACTCCGGGTGGAATTTTGCGAAGTTCGGAGCCCCCTTTCTTCCTCAGGTCCTCCACCTGTGGATATGCAAAAGTTGTCAGGTGTCAACACATACCACCTGTCACTGGGGCCGATGGGTGAACATACGTTGACCTTGTCTGGCCCACACCATGCTCTCCCCCACCCCTGCTGTTTGGGGCATTATAGAGCATAGTAACCGACCTCCAGCAGTCAGTCCCTCCCACATGTGCAAACATCAGGTTAGCACATAATGTGGATCACTGCCGTATGGCATGAGCGATAGCTTACATCCCACCTGCACTGTCATGTAGGGCATCACACATCTAGCATCACAACAGTGAATGCCTGCTGCTCCTCACCCATATCCCCACAACAACCTGGTACAGAACGGGGACTGGTGGGGGTTGACTGTGAGAGACAGGGGTGTATGGTAGACGAGTGGCCATAGGTGGGACGTTCCCAGAGACATAGGGGATGAGGGAGGCGTAAGATCACCTAGGGTCACATGGTTTGTGCATTGTAGGTCACATCCCTGCTTGTGCAATGACAGCAGCTGTCAAAAGGTGGTGTGTATTTGATGTATCCCGGAAGGGGCAGGACTATGGTGATCGCTGGAGGTGACCAACTCTGAGCGTTTGCCACTGTATGATTCCCATAGTGTGTATCCCCTGTGGGGCAGCTCACCTACACAGTTGGCTCTCTGTGTCCCCCGTCTATGGGGTGTTGCCTCATGGACAGCCAATGTGTGTACCTGGTCCCTGTCACAGCAGCACCATAACACATCGCATCCCTATGTGTCTGGCCCCCTCATGTAGTGTTTGCTTAGGCGCAGTATTGGGGATTGTGTAATACACAACCCGCCTGCTGCGATGCCCCTACTTGTACCCCTTGTAGATAGTGTGGCCAGCTCCCCACACGGCATGCAGGGGTAATAGTCGAGAATTTGTCACCTTCACATTGTGTTGTGAAGGAGTGGGTGTGTTTGGGTGTTTTGCATGGGCCACCCCTCCATGGTTTGACCACGTTGTCCAGTCCCCCTATGGTGTGTAGAACACACATGCATGGGGGTACATGGTGATCATGATCTGTACCATATCTATGTCAGTGGTTTGCATGGCGGTGGGGATGTACCTGTCCAGGTGGTGGGATGTCCTATATTTGGTATTTCGACTGTACTAGTTACGCCTGGTTGTTTCCCAGATATGTTGGTGTGAGGAACATGTACATTTCTTTCATGTAGAGCTGGTTGTTGTCCATGATGTCCATATGACCGATGGGCTAAATTAGACATGCACAGTGTGTATTCATTGTTGTCCTAGCATTAGCTGTGTAGTACTGTTGACCCACCCTGCAACAGGCCAGACCGTGTCAGCATCCACTCATCGATCCTTGCTGTCACATTGTCCATGACAGGTAGACACAAATACAGTGGGTGTATCAGGGACATTATCGTGTGACAGAAATGTCACTTTTGGAGGCATATGCCACAATGTCAAGGGGCAGGGACTCACCCCATGGTCCAACACCAGCCCAATGATAACCTTTTGCCCTCATTTGCCCTCGCTACAACCATGACTGTCAGGCACGAACCATACCTTCCCCAGGTCATCATGGGAGGGCCACATCGAGGTGCTCTACAGGTTCATGAGACGCCATTTCCAATACATCACCCTGAATTTGTTTGGGACAGTATCCTGTGTGACGGGCAAGGATCCATGGCACACACAGCAGCCACACAAGACTGTGTTCATACACCAGTAACAGAGTGTCTGACAAACAAAAAAAACAATGGGTTCCATTTTCTTTGTTTTGACATCGTGGTTGTGAACATAAACCGACATACACCAAAATGGGGTGTGCACAGGGGGTTTCCCCTTTTGCACCACTGCTAACATCTAACGCTGCATAGTTTTCGCACAAAATGTGCAATCGTGGGTAGGGTTTGGGGGGGGGATATCACCTCATGTTCAGGGTGTTATCCTGTATGTCTTGATGTACAGCCAGCGGTGGGACCCTCCCCTGGCGTAGGTGGCGATGGATGGATATCAGCCTCATGTCCCCTGTGTTGCATCTCATTTTCGACTGCAACTGAGTGGAACATGTCCACAGGCCAGGCCAGACCCCAGTGGGTCTGCAACGTGGGTTGTGACTACTTTTCCGTTGTGGACATGATGGCACCCCCTTGCAATTCACATTAATGGACTCTGAGCAGTCCCATTTCTCTAGGCATCATAGGAGGGATGCACATATGTTGTCCCTGTGGTTTTTGGGAGCATGCAGTGTTGGAACACAGGCGCGTAGTGTATTAGTTTTTACATCGGTAACACAATGTGTACCACCCACAATAGGGAACATCTGCATTGAGGGTCCATATGCCCATGCTGTGCGGCCAAAACATTGTGTGTGCCAATGACACCATATGTGTGTTCCTGGGGGGGTTGTCTGGTACCCTGGTGTAATAGGGATGGCTGCAGGCCCGTGTCTTTGCCAAATCAATCTGTGTTTTGCGGGGGCGGGGGGGCGGGGGGGATAGGGACAATGCGTATGCCTTCTGCAGGTTGGTATGGGACACATGCCCATGCCCCAATTGCTAAAACACGTGGGGTTATGACGCATGTGACGAACATCCCCAGGGTATAGTGGTTATTGACTCCCTTTGTTGGATGGTGGTATCAAACAGGAGCTGTTGTCACCAACTGCATTGGCGCAGTGCCACTGCCAGGGCATCCCTATGTACTGTCTTCTGGGTTTTTATGCCTCTGGGAAACATGCCACCATATGTTGGTATAGATGTGATCCACCACGAACACCCATGGATGAAAAACTGGGGAAATGGCTACCAACACAGCCACATTGTGGGGGGTGGGGGGTGTTTGCGCATGGCTGGGACGTCTCGGCCAAACCACACCCTGGATGCAATCCACTGGTCAATCATGGTGGACAGGTAACATGTGGGGCATTGGAAGTCAGCACAATAAGGCATGGCTGACAGTTGACCAAGGAAGTGTTTGGCACTCCTGGAGCATGTCCTCCCGCACATGGTGTGTTCTCCATGCTAATGGAATGGTTTTTTTTTTTTTTTTTTTTTTTTTTCGGGCCCTATCGCATACATAGAAGAGCAAAAGTACTTGGGTAATTCTTCAGTGTTCCCCTGGTGTTGTCTTTGAATAATGTCAAACCAAAGAGACTAGGGCTGGGATATCAGGATACACCCAGTGTCACAGTTAGTGGGGCACTCAGCAGAGACAAACACAGGGGTCTCGCTTTTTTTTTTTTTTTTTTTTTCCCATACAGGTGTATTGCACTTAGACGGACGACAGAGAGGACCATTTTTCCCCACGTTGAACCATGATTGTGCTACGTTGGTGGGAGCCGCAATTGGGCTTTAATTAACAGGGCAGAACACATGAGCGTGTGGGGTACTCCAATAGGCTTTTATGGTGGATGGGGGGGGATGGGAGCAGTCGCAGGCTGTCTGGCCACACTGCATTACAGAAAGATATGGGGTCAGGGCCCCCTCATGCCTTATTCCAGGTGAATCATCTGTCCCCAGTGCCCACAATACATGAATCAATGTGGGTGATGCGCCAGGTTTGCCGCGACACCTATGAGCAAGGTCCATGTTCGCCCTAAATGCATGGGGACGTCTCCCTTTGGCACCCCACCTTGACAAGACATGGCATTGGCATGGCAACATTTGTTTGGCCAATGTGGATGTCCATGGGGATGGTCCGTAGCCCAGTAGGTATTACATTAGATACAAGTGGGGTCAATTAAATGTAACCAGGTCATGCATCCAAACGCAATGGCACCCAGATGTACCGGTAAACATGTTTGTGTTGCACATACATGTGACATTGAAGGGTTTGCCCTCAAGCCACCGTGGCAGGGGGCAGGTCCATGACCACATGGATATCTAGCAGGTGGCCATGGATGTAATTTACATGAACCAACACATGGCGTTGTGTGTCCTGTATGTCATTAGGGCTACTGATAGCTACATCCAGGAGTACCTTGACGACTGTGAGACAAAGCATACTGGCGGATGGTGGACATGCATCTGTCACCTTCCAGCTTCTCGCGGTGGTTTTATGTTCCTCGTGACCTGTGTCCCTGAGGGTTCTAGCAGATGTTGCGGTGCAACACACTAAGGACAATGACACATTACACGGAGATGTGCTGGTTCGGCCCCTGTACATTTGTGGGATGATAGGCTGGTACGTGGGCAACCTGGATGGTGTCTGGAACCCCAAAGAGGCAGCTGTGAGGTAAATGTAGACAAAGGGTCATTGTGCCTGGTAGGCATTTTGTGTAGGTAAAACCTCAAGGCTGCATACATAGCTGTGCACATGTAACTCTCGCAAGGGTTTGGGCTTCCCATCTAGAGGCTACTGTGTTGAGAGATTTTGTGAACGAACAACCTTATCAGCATCTACAATAACATGTCCATACATGTACAGTGCGTGTGTTGTACTATGTGCCACATAGGGCAGGTGTTAGTTTCAACCAGACCACTATACCCTAGTTGACATATGGGACTGCTGAGATAAAACTCCGTTAAAATAAGCTAATAGCCACCACGGTTAGTGGGTGTCCTACGGCATATCATCAGCAAGATACAGCATTGCAACATGGTGACACACTGGACGCCAGATGCATGTATCAGGCCGGAATGACCGGTACAGATAATTGAGTTCTGAAAAACACCAACCTCACACTGCACCATATCCCCAGGGTGACTGTGGCATACTGTGATGGGGCTGGACAGACAACTGGGGATGGTGGATGTGTAGCCTACTATCTGTCACATGCATACCTATCTCCATGGTACACCACTGGTGGATGGACATACAGCCAGCGCACTTGGATGGACTTCTCTGCCTCCATGGAGGGTAGGGAGGAGGGTTTCTCAAAACTACATTAGACACACACCATAGGCCAGGGTGATAGGGGACACACTTGGATGGCCTTCTCTGCACTCCTGGAGTTAGGGAGGAGGGTTTTCAAACGACATTAGGAACACACAACCATAGGCCAGGGTGATAGGGGACCCACTTGGATGGCCGCTCTGCACTATGGAGTTAGGGAGGAGGGTTCAAACTAAATTAGGACACAGATCCATAGCTCCAGGGTGATAGAGAGCCCACGGGATGGCATCGCTGCATCTCCTGCGAGTTAGGGAAGGGAGGGTTCAAACTACATTAGGACACAGATCCCATAGCCTCCAGGGTGATACGAGAGCCCCACTTGGATGGCCTATCTGCACTCCTGGAGTTAGGGAGGAGGGTTCAAACTAAATTTAGGACACAGACCCATAGCTCCAGGGTGATAGAGAGCCCACTTGGATGGACTCTCGGCCACTACCGGTAGTTAGGGAGGAAGGGGTCAAACTACATTAGGACACAGATCCATAGCTCCAGGGTGATAGAGAGCCCACTTGGAGGGCCTCTCTGCAATCCTGGAGTTAGGGAGGAGGGTTCAAACTACATTAGGACACACAACCATAGGCCAAGGGTGATAGGGGAACCCCCCTTGGATGGCCTCTCTGCACTCATGGAGTTAGGGAGGAGGGTTCAAACTACATTAGGTCACAGATCCATAGCTCCAGGGTGATAGGGGACCCAATTGGATGGCCTCTCTGCACTCCTGGATTTCGGGAGGCGGTTCAACCTACATTAGGACACAGATCCATAGCTCCATGGTGATAGAGAGCCCACTTGGATGGCCTCTCTGCACTCCGGTAGTTAGGGAGGATGGTTCAAACTACATTCGGACCACAGAGATCCATAGCTCCAGGGTGATTAGAGAGACCACTTGGATGGCCTCTCTGCCACTACCTGGAGTTAGGGAGGGAGGGTTCAAACTACATTAGGACACCCAACCAGAGGCCAGGGTGATAGGGGACCCACTTGGATGGCATCTCTGCACTCCTGGAGTTAGGGAGGAGGGTTAAAACGAAATTAGGACACACAACCCTAGGCCCAGGGTGATAGGGGACCCACGTGGATGGCCTCTCTGCACTCCTGGAGTTAGGGAAGGGGGTTGAAACTACATGAGGACACACAACCATAGGCCAGAGTGATCGGGGACCAACTTTGGAGGGCCTCTCTGCATCCCTGGGGGGAGTTTAGGGAGGAGGGTTTCAAAAACTAAATTAGGGACACACAACCATAGGCCAAGGGTGATAGGGAGCCCACTTGGATGGCCTATAGCACTATGGAGGTAGGGAGGAGGGTTCAAACTACATTAGGACACAGATCCATAGCCTCCCGGGTGATAGAGAGCCCACTTGGATGGCCTCTCTGCAATCCTGGAGTTAGGAAGGAGGGTTTCAAAATACATTAGGACACAGAACCATAGGCCAGGGTGATAGGGGAACCCACTTGGATGCGCATCAACTGAAATCATGGAGTTAGGGAGGAGGGTTCAAACTACATTAGGACACAGATCCCTAGCTCCATGGTGATTAGAGAGCCAACTTGGATGGCCTCTCTGCACTCCTGGAGTTAGGGAGGACGGGTTCAAACTACATTAGGACAAACAACCATCTAGGCCCAGGGTGATAGGGGACCCACTTGGATGGCCTCTCTGCAATCCTGGAGTGAGGGAGGAGGGTTCAAACGACATTAGGACACAGATCCATAGCTCCATGGTGATAGTAGAGATCCCACTTGGATGGCCTCTCTGCAATCCTGGAGTTAGGGAGGAGGGTGCAAACTACATTAGGACAACAGATACATAGTTTCCAGGGTGATAGAGAGCCCACGTGGATGGCCTCTCTGCACTACTGGAGTTAGGGAGGAGGGTTCAAACTACATTAGGACACACAACAAAGGCCCAGGCGTTGATAGGGGGACCCAATTGGATGGCCTAATGCCCTCCTGGGGTTAGGGAGGAGGGTTCAAACTACATTAGGACCCAGATCCAGCGCTCCAGGGTGATAGAGAGCCCACTTGGCTGGCCTCACTGCACTCCTGGAGTTAGGGAGGAGGGTTCAAACTACATTAGGACACAACCATAGGCCCCAGAGTGATAGGGGACCCACTTGGATGGCCTCTCTGCACTCCGGGCGTTAGGGAGGAGGGTTAAAACTACATTAGCACACAGATCCATAGCTCCATGGTTTGATGAGAGACCCACTTGGATGGATCTCTGCACTCCTGGAGTTAGGGAGGAGGGTTTCAAACTACATATAGGGAACAGAGCCATAGCTCCAGGGTGATAGAGAGCACACCACTTGGATGGCCTCTCTGCAACCCTGGAGTTAGGGAGGAGGGTTCAAAACTACATTAGGACACCCACAACATAGGCCAGGGTGATAGAGGGACCCCTTGGATGGCCTCTCTGCACTCCTGGAGTTAGGGCGGAGGGTTCAAACTACATTAGGACACACAATAATAGGCCAGGGTGATAGGGAGCCCACTTGGATGGCCTATCTCTGCATCTCCTGGAGTTAGGGAGGAGGGTTCAAACTACATTAGGACACAGATCCATAGCTCCAGGGTGATAGAGAGCCCACCTTGGCTGGCCTCTCTGCACTCCTGGAGTTAGGGAGGAGGGTTTTCAGACTACATTAGGAAACACACCAATAGGCCCAGGGTGAATAGGGGACCCACTTGGATGGCCTCTCTGCACGGCCTGGAGTTAGGGGTAGGAGGGTTCAAAAACATTAGGACACAGAGCCATAGCTACAGGGTGATTAGAGAGCCCACTTGGATGGCCTCTCTGCAATCCAGGAGTTAGGGAGGAGGGTGCAAACTCCAGTAGGACACAGATCCAGAGCGCCAGGGTGATTAGAGGACACTTGGATGGCCTCTATGCACTCCTGGAGTTAGGTGAGGAGGGTTCAAACTACATTAGGACACAGAAACATAGGCCCCAGGGTGATAGGGGACCCACTTGGATGGCCGATCTGCAGCTGGAGTTAGGGAGAGGAGGGGTTCAAACTACATTGGGACAACGATCCAGAGCTCCAGGGTGATAGAGAGCCCACTTGGATGGCCTCTCTGCACTAGGGGTTAGGGAGGAGGGTTCCAAACAACCATTAGGACACACAACCATAGGCCCAAGGTGATAGGGGACACACTTGGATGGCCTCTCGACACTCCTGGAGTTAGGGAGGAGGGTTCAAACTACATTAGGACACAGATCCATAGCTCCAGGGTGATAACGGGCCCACTTGGATGGCCTCTCTGCACGCCTGGAGGTTTTTGTGGGAGGAGGGGGTTTCAAACGACAGTAGGACACAAAACCATAGGCCCAGGGTGATAGGGGACCACT